>JAQIXQ010000007.1:0-132171 GCA_034700485.1 Pseudosinella alba
ATAAGGTTCTACATCGAGACAATACATATCTAGAAAATTATACATCAGATCTCCATCTATAATCTAACTTTCTAATGTGTGGATCAGTCATTACAGTACCATTTTACTAGGATTACATTTTACATTAGAATGGAGCTCTAATTGTGGATTGATCTCGAAAATTCATTCTTCATTTTATAAAAACTTCGGAGAAAATGTTCCAAATATTTAAACGCATTGAAAATTAAAATGCACTTACATGGTTCTCCCAGATGAGTCCTTTGCCAGGGCCAATTTCTTTTCTGCGAGGAGTTTAGTCCGGAACGCATTTACCTTCTCGTCAATCTCGTCCTCTGACACATTTTGTTCCTCCAGTAATTCCCGGAGCTCCATGCATCTGACCTACAATACATTAAAAATAGATTTAAATATTTAACTAATTAACTAACATCATGCATCACAATTTACTCCTTATCGAATTATTCCACATTCCATCAATCCTATTTAAATCCACTCCACATCAATCAAAAGAGGGCTGCACACAGTCCAAATAATGTCAATATCCGCAGAAATGTCGATCCAACTTGTAATTGAGTATTTAATTATTAATTAGTATTAATTACCTCTGCCTGTCTCCGTCTCTCATGCTCAATCAACTCCGGGTCATAGGGTCGGACGGCGGCATCCTCCTTCTCCTTATAGTCCGGGACCTTCTCTTTGGTCTTCCTCACTGCGGACAGGTTCCGGGTGACATAGCCGTTGGTGCCGCTCCCCCTCGGGGTTTGGAGACCGATCCCATTGTACATCTTCCAAACAAAGTTTCCACTCAAGTACACTACTGCTCCTGCCCGGGACAAACAAAAGTCAACATAATTAATTACATTCATAATTATTTGCCAAAATCAAAAGTGACACCACAAATCCCAAATTGATAAATAAATTATTCTACATCCTACAGTCCTTTAAATGTTGAACATTAACTGTAAAAGATAGTTTACTTACCGGATTTTAAAGTTAACCTTGAATCCCCAAATTATCCAGTCAGGCCAGCAGCCCCACTTTGACTTTAAATAAAAATTATATATCTCTCGTTAAAACTAATTCTTGAAGCTGCTTCTTGGAGGGAACTAATTAATTAATGTCACATTTAACTTTAAAGTAGCAGTTAGTAGTAAGCACACTTATCATCTACAAAATAACACTAAAAGTTGTTTATGTTTACGATGCCGAGATTGAATTGAATGGAAAAGGGAATCAAGCATCATCTGGTTCACTTTAGCTCACACATGAAATGAAGAAACCCTACCTTGGTTGCTTTGTACAGCATACATTCTTGGTGGTATTCGACCAATAGCATCTATTACGACTAACCAGTACGAGAATAGAGAAAAAAAATAACATCGGCGCATAACGTACGAATCCATCCATCCACAAGTCCAGTGGGGAAGCTCTTTCAGTTCAGATTCAAGCTTTCACTTGAGTCTAATCCACTCCTGGGTAGATGGCATGGACAATCTCGTCCAAATAAAATATTTTGCATTGTTCCCCGGCAGCTTTCTACCTGAAATTATTATTATGATTTTTGTGTGGCTCATAATTTAATGTTGCTTTGTTCATTGTTTGTAATGAAATGGTAATGTCATTAAATTGTATGTAATTCATTATTAATTCTTGGATTTGATTTTGAATTCTATATTTTTTAAGCTCAACGTTCAAAAAGAAATTGCCGTAAATTCTACCAGAAAAATCTACACCAGATTGTAGCACCATCGAGTATCTTTAAATTGAAGATTTTCAGTCGAGTTAAAATAGTTACGGAATTCCATGTAACTTACCTTGTTCGTCGTATGTTATACAGTGACAGAATGATATTAGCTATATACTTTACCTATAAGCATGCACATATCCAAAAATATTTAATTTTACATGTTGCATTCAGTAGAGGAGAAAGCACTGAGGATGAGGATTTTGACATAAACATGGAACGGAAGCCAACAATTCAGTCCGAATAGCAATATATATGTAACCGTCGAAATTCGGAATGTTTTCTTAAACCCCAGTTAAGTTAGGCTACCCTTATCAAGTTATCACCAGACAAAAACCAGTCCTTCTGCTGGATGGATGGATGGATGCCCTACTTGCATTTCCCTTTCCACCTTCCACCTTCTTCTTCCCCAGTTGGACTACAAATTACTTTAGATTACTTTTTAATTATTTTTCATTCCAAATAAATATATATGCTAATTTCGTGGAATAAATAATCCCCGAGAGAGAGGGAGAGAGTGAAGGGAATGCTTAAATAGTTATATACACTATTTAACGCGCAGTTTGCATCAATTGAAGCTTGAAGGCCTCTTTTCTCCACACACCCATACCCATACTCCCTTCCCTTCTATCAAACTGACAAGTTATCAGCATTCATTATATAAACATGGGCCAGGTAAAAACTTTCACAGACATGCATAATGGCTTATGTTCTGTAGACTTCATGATAGATTGCAGATATGGAGAAAGTGGGTAAGAGGGAAAGTATTCAAATTATATGACTTCGTTCTTCGCTCATTCCTTTGAGTCCCAAGTCCTACCAAACTAACAATAAAGCAGAGAGAGGATGAAGGATACGTGTAAAGATATGTATCTAATTTACAGTTGGCTTTTTGGTGGATGGATGGTATTTAAAATTAACTACCTGCTTAAGTTGTGACCCAATATCCCGTAACTTCGTCAAGACACGCATATCCCCACATCCAATCCACAATCCACAAAGCTTTTATTTTCTTCCGTGGAAGTCTTTCCCCGACCAACCAACCTGGTCATTAAGTTCTTGTTCCCTCTCTGTAATGGTATTGTGCTTGAAGGGATAAATTGGCTTTTAAGAAAATCCTCTCCATCCATCTGTTATATGCCATCATCCATCTACCTATCCTAAATAATACCTTATTTAGCCGAGTTGGAAAAAACACCCACGGAACATAACATCATATCAGCATAACCAACTTATATAACTCCGACCCCAACTCATGATATACCTCTTCTTCTCCCTGACCAGAAGAAGCACATCCGTCTTTGTTGCGATTTCCACAGCAAAAGGTTTGCAAAGATTGCATGGAACAGTTAAAGTATAAAAAACAACACACATAAGTGGCTCAAAGAACAACATGGGTGAAAGTGGCACCTACCTTAAGTAGAGCACAATGAGAGTTAAAGAATGTCCGTCCGTTCCTTCCATACATACATAACATAGCCTATATGGTCTTTTTAAGAGGCAGAGATTGGAACGTTGGAACATGAGTATTAAATAAAAGAGGGAACATTAAGACGGGGGGCAAGGGGGAGTGAAATGGATGGTTTGAAATAGCCTGGAATTATATGAAGAAAAGAGGGAATAATAATGCCCTTCCCCCCATGACAGGTTAGTTTTTGGGAACGATTGCATATCACAACCAGAGAGAGAGAGAGAAAAAAAAACTCAACCTCAGTCTCATATATATTCCTCCTACTCCATCTAATATAATACGTCTCTTGACTTGGGGGAAAGGGCATCAGCTTCGTTGAATTTGGCTTTGCTTTGGATTTGCTTTCTCTCTCTCTCTCTCTGCTGACTCTCTGACTTTAACTATTATTAAGACTCTCGATGAGACCGGAAGCCATGGACGGTTGATAAGAAGCGATGGGCATTTGTCATAATCGTCATGGGCAAATGGGCTCATTGCATGTGTGAAAGTCATCCAGTGAAAACGAACCACCACCATCACCATCACCATCATCATCATATATAAAAGCAATAGCCGGTTAAGTAAATGGGAGAAGAGAATTCACTCCTTCCCATATAGTCCATCATAGATATTATATACGTTCGTGTAGGATTTTTAATAGGATTTTTCAGAGAGAGTTCACACAACTACACATGTAGAATATATTATATTATTATGCTCTTTTCCCACCTAAATACCTGAATCCCCCAACGAGGAGCTCTGTTGGTCTGGGGAACGATTACGTCTGAGGAGAGGAGTGCCATTATATCACTTCACGATACCACCACCACCACCTCCGCCTGAGTTATGTTATTTTTTTGAGGAGGAGGAAGACGATATATGTTCCAGGAGAAAGTCACTGTAATAGGTTATATGTAATATGCCCAGAGAGAGTGGAAGAGGAACCGTTTTTCCTTCTTCTTGTTGTTCCTGCTGTGCTCTGTTCTATTCTATATATGATTATTATTATTACGATTATGGTGAAAGTAGTATTCAAGCTATTTGGGACAAGAACATGGGCCAAAAAAATTTTGCGTGCCAACGTTCCTTATCCCGAAGATAAATCAGTTCTCTTTATGACTTAAAGCAATGAGTCGGGGGCTCTTCATTTCCCGGTATTCAACCATAAGCCATATTAGACATATATATTTCGGAAGAGTTGGAGTTCTTGCGCTTCCCTTTATTAACGGGGCTGGACAGTCTCCAGGCATATTGTTATATAATATTTAAGATATATTAGTTCTAGCTGAGCTAATATCCTTTCTCCTTTGCTATATGTCATGACATGAGAGATGAAGGGGCAGGGAAGAAGGAGAGAGGTATAATCCATATCTAGAATTCAACCCACTCACTCGTCACTTTCTACTTTCTATTTTAACTGTTTCTCTTTTCCATTTGAGATATAAGACATGAGCCATGTTGGATGCTATTATTAAAAGGGCAAGAGAGAAAATGCTCTTGGGTGAAAGGGAAAAAAGAGGATATATATTTTTCTCTCTGGGATAGGTAGGGTTGGTCTAATATGTATGGGCTCTGCGTGACCGAATTTTTATCGCCTAACCTCTACTTTTCCCTTTATTGTATACACAATCACGACATCTTCTCATCAAGTGCTCACCTATAAATCACATTGCTTCCCTCATTAAGCAGTTGCTTTTATCTGCCTTCAATAGACCGCTGTGTCGGGAGGGGTTAAAAGGGGAAAGCATCGTCATGTAATATGCACACACACACACAATACAATGAATGTAATCTATTGCTTATTCACCCGTAGACAATCCTATCCATTTACTTGAAAATGAAATTAACTTCCTTTTTGCCATTCGATGTGTTCTACTTCACTCACGTCTTCCTTCTTCATCATGAACTACCTCCATTCTGTCAGGTCATAGTAGAAAGCAGAGAGGCCAAACCAAACCAGATATCCAGAAAAAAGCACTTAAATGCTACTAACATAACCATGATTTCCTCCCTGATATGAATTAGAAGGATTGTTCTTGTACTGCGTTGTTGGTTTTTGGCTGGACTCTGTAATAAACTTTCTCTCTTATCTTCTCATTTTATGTATTATTTTTAAGGTAGTTAATTTAGGGCGGCATGTATTAAGCCTAAAAAGATATGCTCAAATCAACTTTGCAACTTTCAAAAAACTAGATATGAAAAATTAAATTGCGTTTTATGTACGAATACGACTTGAGCTTACATTACAATTACATTAGATTTACATTAGAAAGATCTCTGAAATAGGAACGCGGGACTACGCTTTTCCCAAGCTTTAGTTGTTGGTTCATTTTTCTACTCAAGTAAAAGGAAAAATAAAACAGTTTTTGAAGACAATGAGAAGCACACATTTGAGAAGAATTTTGTAATCTTACAAAACTTCCCATTTTTAAAGCAAAATATTTATACTGGAACAAGCTTCTATTTCATCTGCGTCATTATTTGAAAGCTTATTAAGCAGCGAGAAATTTAATAACGTTAAAATACAACATCATCACAACTAAGCCTCGTTTTAAAAATGAAATCCATTTTCACAGAATGAAAGGGTTAGATATCACCCCTCCAGGATGAAGCAAGCAGAAGCCACAAGAGTAGTATTACCTACGTACGACGATACGATCACTATCAGATCATAGGTAAAAGACCAGCACTTGCTTCTGTTATTGCTCCAGGATATTTCATTTGTTTCCGGCATACGTAATCTTTTGACTTTAGGTAGGCACATAGATAAATGCAATGATATTGCACACTGTGCCTTGTGCCTTAACTCTTAAACATTTTCGGCCAAGCTTATTATGGCCAGGCCAACAATATGATTTACCGATTTCCTTTGGCTAAAAAATATATGTATTTACCTATATGCAAATTGAGAAACAGCCTAACGCGGGCATGTAATAATGAATCAGGATCAGAAGGAGAGCGAGGGGAAGGGAGAGGAAAATATATTATTATGTGTTGCTTGTCTGCTTCTTAAGGGGATTTGTGGGAGTTTATTTGTTCTCTCTCTCGACTGAACCAGATTTTTAATAGGGCTTAGGGAGCGGAACCGGGAAATAAATGTCCTCGTGTATGGTAATTATCATTGAGATTGGAGGAGGAAGCTAGAATCCATTATTTGATATGACATTGTTCTTAAGTGGAATTCATAATGATAACCGCAATGAAATGAAAGCATGTCTTGGGAAAGAATATGCCCTTTTCCCTTTCTTACTCGCTGAATGACTACCTACTACCTACCTATCTCTCTAAATCCACTTTCACCTCACTTGAGTCATGGAATATTGCCCACTCACTCCAACTGACCGACCGCTTTGACCAATGACTAGCAATTTTACGCGAGCCTTATCATTGTCTCTGTTCCTGCTTCACTCATACAGACTTAGGATTAGATATATATCGTGTGCTGTGAGGAATGGCCCTACATATTTATAAAGATAAAATCAGGTCATAATCAATCTTTTTATAATGACTTTTGCAGAGGAAACGACATCCGTTTGTCATTTATGTGTGTTGTGCTCTGGATGGCAATGACTGGACTGGGATATTGCCTGCCCATTAATTTTCTTCATGAATATCATTTCATTCAACCCAGTTGTAGAGAAAGACAGGAACTTCCAAGGAGTACATATGAAATTTAGGCCTGTCCAGCATTACTATCATTTCAAAAACTGTGCATTATTATGTACCAATTCCAGTAAGTTAATTGGCAATTTAATTATGTATATGAAAATAAACGCTAGCAATAATACCAAGTACCTCCACAAGTCCCACAGTGAATCATAATTTATTTTGTTTTGTGAGCGAGCCACCCTCCTCTTTCCATTTCCATATTCCTCCAACACAAACAAAGTTGGAAGGAGAGGGGCAAACTGTTCCAGGCTTCCCTTCTCTATAAACCAAGCACAAGCCCATCCTCTCCGCCTACGTCCGAAAAGGATGCGCTGATGCTCCTCACTATCATATCTATTCTGTTGTGTGCTCATCCCTCCCTTCCTTGGGCTGAAGCCCAATGATGAGCCACGATTCTGCGTGCTGCCGAGCAGAGTCCTGTCTATGCTATCATTGTGGAATAAAATAATATTTTGTTGGAAGCACGAATCCAACTTTCTTTCTTGAATTGGGCTCAACTTTAGTTTTTTCAGTTCAGCCCAATTTACATAGAAATGTTGAATTTCCACTTGCGTCATCTGCTTCCATTTCACAAGACATTTTAGATATGATATGGGCAAGTGCTGGACATTCACTGTAAAAAACGAAAAAGCTGTGCTCAGCGAATTTGATATATATATATATATTTATATATCTTGATTTATCCCTCCCACTCCCCCTCCAAAATCATGTTCTATTCTAATACATGAAACTGAATACCACAGCCATTTTTTTTTTTGTATTTTGACGATGACGATGCTAAACCCTATATATCGTACGACTGTCACGGAATGTTGCAAAGATTTCCCGTTCCAATTGACTAGTCAGCCAACAAGAATGGAAGACTTGGGAAGGCAGTCTGATGTGCCTGTAGTGGGCACTTGACCAGTCATCTGAAAAGAGTCACATCTTTTGCATCCAAATCCAATCCCAAACCACTTTGCCCAAAATATGGGGAAAATCAGAGGGAATGAAAAATATGCTACATTTTTATCTAAACTAGCATTAGAAGCAGCATCCGCTCCCAGTAATTTTTTCTCTCTTATTGTCCACTGGATAAATTGACAAAAAGGGGGAAGGAGAAAGAGGAGAAAATGTAAGTACATGGGACATGAAAGCAAATTCAAGAAAAAGTGAAGCTAAGTATACTGAGTTTTTGGGAAATGTACTTTGGGAGTTGGACGATTCACCTAAAGTGGATTTGCCTGAATCGGGTGATTCCTTTTCCGCGAATGTTCATGAACAAAGAACAACGTACTGAATATAAAACATTCACAAAAGAGAAAAATGCTTTCACTATTTCAGCAGTCCTTATTCGGCACAAGGGATACATCTATTGTGAGTTAGATGTTACGTAAGCAAAATGCAATTGTTCATCACTTAATGATTTTTTTTACCATAGAATATAGATACACATACATCACAGGAACAATGCATCTGTATCAGAATTAGGACTCTGACTTTTGCAAAATATGTTTTTCCGTCGTTAAATCATGCCATTTATTATAGATGATTTATAATCAATTTTGCTTTGGCAAATTGGAGAATTAAAATTTCGGCGAATGTTCATTTAGGTAGATGATATTATGCGATCCGCATCCGATATTTTTATATATCAGTTCAGTAAAGGGAGAAAGATATGAGAAAAAATCAATATTGTGAAGAGGCAAATGGATCATAAAAAACAATGGAAATATTCGTCCCTTCGTCTCAAATTGCTCTTGTGGTTTTTATGGCAAGAGCCAATTTACCAGAAAATCAAGTTAATCCAACCGTTTACCTCTCTCTCTTCTGTTATTCCTTATTGTACATGGTTTATTAAAACATCCCCCAGCTCCTTTCATATCATAATATCATATCATTTGAGTTCACATTTAGGTAGAGAAAGAGAGAGAGAGGAGATGGAAAAAACGAAAAAGATATTACTTTCATATTACACACATCCAATATGATATTACATCACACAAGAACATCTCTCAACTTCCCATTCAACTGGAACGAAAGGCCCTAGACCAAAAAGCGAAAGGCAAAGTTAAACCGACCGAAAGAGTCAAGTTGTAGCTCTCACAGTCACAGGATATTTTTCTCCCTCTGGATTTTTTCCTACTTCTCCTTATTCTGCCCTCAGATATGATATGATATGATAGGAATATGAAGGGATAATAATATAAATGTTGGGATGGAACAGAAGCTCTCAAGAACATCAAATATCATTTTAATACCACCTCACTTACAGTAATCTTCAGAATCATTTTAGTAGTCGGGCAAAATGTTGTGTTTAATCGTATGGCTACTAATATAGCACGATAAGAACAGGATCACTGGATCCAATTTTTTATGTTCAAGCCAAACCATCTCCTGTACTGATGAATTCAATGAGGATGAAAGCGAAACTCCAATTTCCAACCAAAACATGATAGATGCATCGTTGCATGTATCACAGATTTTTGTGTATGTACTCAAATTTCACGTCTGAGTTGGTTTTTTTCCTTCATCATTTTATAAATCTATTAAAATCTGAATTTAAGGGGAAAGCAGAAAGTGGAGGTAATTTAATTAAATGTATACTGCGTAGTATCACAACGGAAGAGATTATTGATAGGCAATTAATGAATTTACAAATACCAATGTGGATGTAGGTAATATTTGTATAAATGGAGATAGTAAGCCTACAAATAATATAGAAAATACATTCCCTGTTTGGCATTTTACTGAAAATTTGAAAGCATCCAAAAATCTTGAAAGGGTCGGCTCGGCACATTTGATATGCAAGCATAAAGATTCGTTGGTTCCAGTTGCGGACGACAAGCAGAATGACTTGAGACAGTGTCTGTTTTCATAGGATTTCGGACGGAGGGCAACTGGCAACCTCCTACAAAGTTCCGGAACGTATCTGACTCTGTCAAGATGATGATTACAAATCACCCTTCAATCATTTTGACTTTTTATTAAATGGGTGGAATCGGGCAAGAACTCCTTGGCTCAACTTTATTTTTAAGACAATCTTTGGGTACGAGTTTTTTCTCTACAGTTTCGTATTTCACATATCCAAAAGCAAAGTCTCATCAAGGCAACAGGGAAGAGGAAGCGACGCGTCATACAAAACTGATCAATCCCTTTCCAGATCGTCCATAGTTAGTACGGTTACTCTGCTCTTACTCTTGTATTGTCCATGAAATGGAAATGGGATGGCTGTCGATTGCCAGAGGCTGTGAAAGTTTAGATTTCCAATTTCAATATGTATCCTTCAAAGCGATAATTGAGTAGTAAGCACCTTTTTGTTTGTTCATAAAAGTGGCCATTCTTTAATACGTATTATGGAGGCATCTCCCACTTGACTTGAAATTATTGTCTGACAGATACAAATGGCTTAATTTTTAGGAGATTGAATTTAAGAAATGAGATCAGTTTCAGTTTCATATGTAAGTTCAGATGAAGCTTACTATTTTAACAAATAACATTAAAATGTATGTAAATGTACACTGCATATGTAAATCAAACTTAAAGATATTGAGACAATACAATGAAGTGTAAGAAGATATCGCTGAGTGAAATTATAGCGTATTGATTGAATGTTATGTTTTCATCCGAGTTGAAACAGCAGCCCCGAACGAAAGAAACTCACAAACCGAATTTGCTAATTGAACTATTTGAGAAAAACCTAGTTTTACTCTTCTACACAAGAATGTTAATATGAGTATTAGCTACGCCAAAGTAGAGCAAGAGTCAGTATGTGATAATAACTAGGTATAAGCCATGCCCTTTTCATTCCGGAGTGAACTTGATTCTTACATCATTTTGTTTTGTAATCTCACAGGACATAATTATTTGGTGTATGTATTTTTTACTTCGATCTGTATCTGTAATCATATGATCTTACTAGAATTACGATTTTACATACGTAATTAATTCCAAAGTTTAATGAAAGGTATACATGCAACTTGCAGTAAAGCACAGTAGTGTGAGATAAAGGCTTGCTTGAATGGCTTAAATCAAATAACTATATTCACATTCACACGGTTATTTGATTTACAGAGACATATGAACCATCCCACTCGAAGCACTCTGATTTCTGAGTATTATGATGGAGGGAGAAAGTGTCATCTAAACAAAAAAATCAATAGATACTTCATCGAATATGCACATAACTGTCGAATCGAATCTGAATTGCAATAATGTGATCTGATCTCGTTGTTCCACAACTCATCTTACGTTTGGGTCTCCGACTTTGATATTTTAACTTCTTCATTTGAAAGGAAGAACAAGTAGGTAGGTATAGCGTATATATGAATGAATTAAAAAAGGGTTATGCTAATCTGCATATTTTATGAATGCACGAAGATGCTCCCTGACTTGATCCTTTTATTTTGTTCAGATGAGTAGAGGTAGGCACGTTACCCACAGTCATTCGTTTTGGTCTGGTTGGCATTGTGAGGAAAAGTGATAATACAATAATGAAATTGATTTAATAGTGAATGTTGAATGGAAAGGTGGAGAATATTAAACCGTACTTATAAACGCATACATGAGTACATACCTATATCAATAAATTTCGCTTACGGCCATTATCGGTTCGATTTGGTCTCACAAATCAATGATCTGAAAAAAAAATCTAAAAAAAAACTTGAAAAAATCATGAAAATTTATTGAAATGCGTATCACCCATTTGTGACTGTGACTTCCCCAATTAATATGCATGCATGTGATTTGCATATTACGAATGCTAAACCTGTATCAAACCTTTCCAGGCCTTGTTAGAAATTATATGGTTTCGATATACATTACATTAGATATAGGTAGGCATTTAGTTCTGCACATTTCCCGATTAAAATATCGAATTGACATTGACAGCTACAATGACGATTTGTACTCTTGAGGTACTTATTTTAGAGCACTTATAATTACAAATAGGTTGGCTGATACTGATACGATACGATGTCTTAATTCCGTGAGAAATTATGTTCACCGAGCAATCATTAAGCTACATGCATGCATCAAGAAAATTTTATTTCCATTGAAGATTATCACTATTTGATTTTACATATTAAAATGTGGTTAGATTGAAATTCAATATTTTTGTAATTGCTGGCACATAATTAATATTTAAAGGTGGAGGTAACAATGAAATACTCACTCCCATCAGGATTCTATCTACAAGTACATTACAAACTCACGTATATAGTAAGACATCAACTTCATAATCGTTATCATCCCACCAATTCCCATCACATCATTGCTCAACGATCTAGATTAGTAAATGAAACGTCAACCCAACAGTTTCAAATTGTGTTGGGTTGGTGAATGCAAGTGACAGGAAGCAATCAGATCAGAATGAGTGCGAAAAGCCAAAAGTTATTTCCTTCTCGGATCTGAACGAGTTGATTCTGACTCAGATCAAAGGATAGATGAAGGAAGGATTCTGGATTATTCTATCATATCTCTGCATATATCTATCCCAAATCCAAACAAAGTCTGCATTATCGATTTTCACAGTTGATGATGATTCTATTATGTCGGTGGGTTCCCAAAGCCATATATACCTCCATCCCATCTAGAATGAGATACTTTCATATATGGGGATCCTGAACTGCTTGTGCATCGCAGTATCGTTGATTGCTCCGAACTCCCATTACTCTTTCCCTTTTTCGAATTCTTTGACACTTTACAATGAGGGAGTGGGAACATGACTGTGAGAGAATTTGGATCCTACCATACGCATACTTACTTGGTGTAAATATTGTTCCCGTAAATTACTTTATGTGTCTGGCGATGAGGGGGAGAGAGAGATGAAGCATGCATGCGAGTTGTTCCATTCCCACTTTCTTAATCTGGATATAAATATATAACCTGAACCTGATATTGTATATCCCCTTTTATGTGTGAATTACTCTGCAATATTGTGTATAAAACTGGATTCATGTCCAACAAGAAAATGGACTTGTTTTACATCTTTATATGACAGAATTATTACTACCTTTTCCAACTCAATATTATGCACTCTTTATTAGGTCTAAAAGTAACCGACCCCAAATACATGTGTACCTAGGTATGTACGTGTATGTGCACTCTGGCTCCTTCCATACCACTAAAAACACTTGTGTGATCGGATTTTGCATTTCCCAGCCTGTTTTTATTCGATTATATCAGATGAAGCGATAAAGTACAAGGAAAAGTAAAGTGGGCCAAAGGTTTTTAGGCAATTGTTTTATGCAATGTTTCCTTTCATGGAAGTTTGGGGGTAAGTGGCTTGCCAAGTGCATAAGTATTATTAAGTGTAGCTATGAAATTGGTACTGCGTTTTATGCCATTTACTGCGATCCATTCGATCAGGTAGCACCAAAAAAACCCAAACGATTTACCTTAGCTCTACTTTTACTTGCGTTAATTTGAATTCAAGTTGTTTCCATTGCATTGGGCCATTCAAGAAACTATATTTAACGATCATAATACTGGTTAGTTATTTCCATTGCATAATTTTACTAATCAAGTGTTTAATTATAGTCAATTAAGTCAAAGCTTTATTCAAGCTACTGGGGGTGAATGGGATTAATTGCAACTATTTACCTGTAGATCTCAACGTATTTTATTTGGCGCGTCTTAAATAAAATCAATTTGTTTAACATTATTTGTTCATTTTATTTATTTTGCAGCTTTGTTAACGCAATCAAAACTATTTTGTTTCTAAATTTCTTCATTTTAGGTTTTATTTGTGCCACATATTGTGAAATCCAAACAAATTAGATATCTGAAGTGAGCTGGCATGAACTTTCTACTCCTACGATTTGTCTGGCTGAACACTACCTACTCTTCATTCTGAAATGAAGTGAGTGAAAAGTCTCTACCAAACTTCAAACTAGTGAAATTAGTCTTTATTCCTTAACCTTCATTCCTCTCTTACTCGTTGAGAGAGAAGGTTCTCATTCCTGGCTACTTGTCTTGTACAAATATCTCTCTATTACACAGCTAGTAACAAGCCACGGGTGCTGGCTTCGGCCTTCACACCCACTCCTCAAGTAAAAATGTCCACAGACAAAAATGAACTACATGGCATTGTCATGAAAAGCTCACCAACGATAAAAATTGCCGAATACCTAATTGCATTAGCAAATATTATCGATCCCGCAACCTTAATATCTTTCGGAAAAGTAGCAGGAAACAACTATGCGGCCTTTTTCAACTCTGGTGAAAATTGTGAAATGGCTCTGGAGAAAAGTGAAATCATCATAAAATCTACTTCTGTCAAACTGTACCGATATGAACCAGCAGTAAAGAATATATTCTTGAAAGGTGTGCCTGTTCTTGGTGACATGACACCTCTCACAAAGTTCCTTGAAAATTATGGAACAATTAAAGAAACACCTGCTCGAGTTCCTTTGAAAGACATGCCAGAAATGTTCTCACATCTTCTATCACACACCATGCAAGTTAAAATGACCTTTAAAAAAGACGTGCGTAGTCTGCCTCCATTCGCAAGAATCGACTTTGGAAATGATGTAATATCCATTAAGATTGAACATGGTGCAAAGAAATGTTTCAAATGTGGAATGAGAAATCACGAAGCAAAACTCTGTCCTCAAAATCGTGACGTGTTCCCAGCTTTCAATTCCAACACAGCATCCACTCAAAACATTGTTCCCCCGATCATCCCCTCAAACGTCTCTGTATCAAGTGAAAATTGTCCTCCTGAAAATGACATGTCTGTTTTAGCGAATGAAATTACTTCTGAAAATGAAATGGAAAACGAATTAAATGCTGATGCATCTGCTGAGACAGAATTTAATAATAGCGAAACAGGGGAAACACTGACTGATGCAACTAGCTTAATTGTTGAAACTAACAAATCCAATGAAACTGAACAGGGGGACAGTGAGACTTGGGCTGAAATAGCCAGTGGCAAGCAAAAGCTGGCCTTTTCTGGGCGACAGAAGCGTCCCAGCTCCGAAACCAGCCCAACCAATGACACCAAAAGTCCAAGACTTCACAACAAAGTCTCAATCACAGATTTGCGAAAATCGTATGAAGAGTGGAACGACTGGAAAATTGGAAATTGTCATCTGAAAAATGAAGACCTTCTTAATCTTCTAATCAGCGCCTGCTCATCATTAACCAATGTCGACAAAGTAGCTGCCAATTACACCTCAAATTCATCCAATCTCATTAAGCAGCTCTCAGCACTATGTGGAGTTGTTAAAGATGACAATATTAAGATTCTGATTAGACAAATCAGTGAGGCCCTTCCTGCCCGTCTTGGTCCCCCCATCGAACCTACTGAATGAATCCTGCTCACTTTTGGAAACTTATTGGACTTGAGATAACATTGCATCGGAGAGGAAAAAGAGGTGGTAAGAAGAAGAAGACATCCCGACACCTTTCAAATAAGCCATTATGTAATTTAGAAAATAAATATAATTTCCCTTCCTGCTATTATACCAATGCATGCTCTCTTACAAGTGAGAAGATTGATAATCTGCTACTTTTAGCTAATAATTATGAGGTAATATGTATAGCAGAAACATGGGGCAACGAGCATAAGAAATTACATTTAAAAAACTTTAACTGCTTGCAAACAAATAGAAAGGAAAAGCAAGGGGGAGGTACCGCAATATTCATCAAATCAGATTACATTTCAGTAAGGTACAACAATTTTATTTTCAATAACTCAAAAGAGTTTGAGGTGACATGGGCAATATTTCGTCCTCCATACTTACCAAAGGAAATATCAGTATTTGCAATTGCATGCGTGTACATACCTCCTAATCAAGATTCGTGCATTCAATACAACCTTTATCAGTCATTAATTAATGCAATTGACAACATTAAAAATAAATATGTTGCACCTGCTTTCTTAATTTTTGGGGATTTCAATAAATGGAAGTATGCCACTAACTTTTCCAAAACTTTTTCCCTCAATCAACTAGTTGATTACAACACATACTTTTATAGTGATAAAGGAGCAAAATTAGACTTAATATTCAGTAATTGCTATAAGTGGTATAATAAACCAATTAGTCTTTCACCACTTAAAGATACCATAAATTTTCACGTTGGACTTGCACTGAAACCAGTAAAATCCTTTGTTAAGCCCTCACCTTCAATGGAAGTTCAACATTATCGTGACTACGGGGTACACAACCTCTCTGATTTCTCCACAATTATTGAATCAATAAATTGGGCCCCACTATATGAATCTGACAATATTGACTTCAAGGTTGAATATTTAAATATTGGACTGTACAATGCATTTGATATAGCATTTCCACTAAAATTAAAACTTGTCAAAAAACATGATCATGCTTGGATTAGTCATAACATAAGTAAACGTTTCAAGCATCTTAAAACGATTGATAGACATAGCTCAAGCTATAAAATTTTAAGAAAAGAAATTATCAATGAAGTTCTGTTAGCCAAACAAACGTATAATAACAAACTACAAGATATTATTGGTAAGGATAAAAATAGTTTCCATAAAATTATCAACAAAATATGTAATCTAAAAGATCTGCGGTTGAAGAAGTGTCACTGGCAATTAATTCGTCTGATACACTCTCCACGCTTAATTTAATTAATGCCCATTTTTCCAAGACATGCAATATGTATGAACCTTTAGGAATAATTGAAATACAAAAACAATCAACTAGCGATTGTCTATATGTTCACGAATTACACGTACTGAAGAACTTTGAAAAACTCAATACAAAGAAAAGTAATATTCCAGGCGCCCTGCCGGTTAAATTTCTGAAACTTGCAGCAATTCATATAATCCCTATGTATGCACACATTATAAACTACAGTTATAAAAACTACATTGTTCCCACTGAGTGGAAGAAAGGCTTCATAACGCCTATTCATAAAGACAAGAACATGATCTGTATAGAAAACCTCAGACCAATAACACAAACGAATATCTTTAGTAAGATAATGGAAAATTTCATGTTTGATAAGCTCTATGCACAGATTATACATAAACTCAATGTTAATCAATTTGGTACTATAAAAAAATCATCAACTGCTCATTACTTGGTTTCTTTATTCGATTTCATATATAAAGCCCTAAATGTACCAAATTCGTATATTATAATTGTTATGCTTGACCTGTCCAAAGCATTCGAACTTATCGATCATACAATCTTAATTAATGCACTAGTCGAACTAGATGTTGATAATCATGACATTTACTGGATAGCTAACTTTCTACGGCATAGGCGTCAATGTACAAAAGATAAAAATACATTGTCAGAATTCCAATCCATGTCTAATTCAACTCCACAGGGAACAAAATTAGCTTGCCTCTTGTTCATTGTAATGATTGATAAGATTTTAAAAAGTTTCTACAACAAGTACAAAGCTACTTCAAATACAATGAAAGCTTTCGTGGATGATATGTGTATTGCTGAATCAGTTCAATATGGCAACACTCCAAAAATCAATGAGTATGTCAATTTCGTTAATGGCTGCATGAAAGAGAATAAAATGAGCCTGAACCCAAAAAAGAGTAATGTGATCATCCTTGACTTTTCTGTGGGAAAACGTTTCAGTAATTATGAGGTTGTCGTTGATAATGTAGTAATACCCAGAGTTCAATCAAGCAAACTGCTTGGAGTAATTATTAACCAAAAAGGTGATTGGTCTAATCATATTGAATATATCTGTGAAAGGGCGTGTAAGAAGATATTCATAGTTCGTTCACTAAAGAAAGCAGGGTTTACACAAAAACAGCTAGCTAGTACTTTTACATGTCATATACGAAGCATTCTTGAATACTGTAGCATTTTATGGGCATTTAGCATTACAAATAAATGCATGGATGAGATTTTATCAATTGAACGTAGGGTATTAGCAATCATAACTGGCAACTACGTAAGTAAAAGTAAATACGATTCTACCTGTACTAAAATTAATGTCGACCCACTGGAAGATAGACATAAAAAATTGCTTAAAAATTTTGGGCTCAAGCTTCTTTCTAATGACCGATTTTGTTACTGGCTAGACCAGTACAGAATTATACGAAATGAAAACCACAGTTCGCGTTACAACAAAAATAGGTATAATTTTAGATCTGCTAATGGTAAACTACAAAGGTACAATAATTCAACTATTCCCAAACTTGTAATGTATTTAAGAGATAATTTTTAAGTAATCAATTATATTATATCCTTAAAATATAAATAAGTCTAATGTTTGCTTAATTTTATTTCATTTATTTTCTCTCTTCATCACTTGCGCCCTTGTTGGGCTGCACAAACTTCTTACAAACTTTTCTAACTTTGTTATCGTACGCGGAGCTAAAGGTGGTTTCCCGTACATTTTCTGTTTTCTTGTCAAAATTTAATTGCTGTCCTAACATATTATTTTCAGATACATGAACGTGTAGTGTATCTGTCCAGTATATGTATAAATTGATGTTTCTTTGAATAAATTGATAATAATAATAATAAAAAACCTAATGTTTTCCCTCCGCACCTACACCTACTTTACTTACACATGACTACTTTTTCTCCCAACTTCTTACTCTCTCTTTCTCCCCAAACCAACAAGAAGACGCATGAGACTCCCCGATCGTCATCGACATATTATTCCTCTTTGGAACAATAACTTTTTCTTCATCACCCTTCAAACACCCGTCTCAGTTTCAGTTTTCCTGAGTACTGGGAAAAGTTTTTCTCGTTGGGTTCAGGAAGTAATAAAATGACATAACCTCCTGCTCTCTCCTTCATTTCCCACTCTCTCGCTCCTTCCATTTTGTACATTACATAAGCTTGGAATAGAGAACAGACCAAACCAGAGGCACTCACTCGTCCTAGTCTTTATCCTTATTAGCGATGATAGAGAGAGTATCCATCCACCATAACTTCTCCATTTCATCGTTCATCGTCGTATCAAGGAAGTGAGGGAAAGGCAGAAGAGCAGGAGCAGCAGCCACATCCCCAGCTTGTGCTTTCACCATCAGAATAGAATCCGTCGACGACTCGACTAACCTCTTCCCTATTCTTTTGAAGAAACATAACATATCTAATAATAATACTTCCTAGTTGGGCTAATAGAGATATATTAGGATAACTGGAAGCAGATATGATATGAAAATCTCTGAAGCGAGTGGGTTCCTTTCGTGTGTACAGCCATACAAGTCTGTTATTCAATATTATCTAACTTTCCCCTAAAGTTGATAGGTAGGTGGGTGAATATGTCTATATCTATACTACTCTTCCTTTCCTTCCCATTCTCCTCAGCTAACTTTAATTTTATCTCGGGGAAAACTTTTTTTATTTTTCCCTCTCTAAAAGAAGAGGCGAGGTAAGTAAGAGGGCAATCACGGAAGAAAGAAATATCTTTCAGCAGTTTCCCTTCCCTTACTTATGGAGTGAGTAGTGACGAAGGAGAACGAATGACTGGGTATTTTTTCTAAGCATTTTTTCTCTCTCCAAAAGAGAAAAAAGAAGGGAAAGAATAGATCAAGAAGACTAGCTTGAGTAAAGTAAGTATAGATCTTCCCTCTTACTTCCCTATCCTTTTCTATCCTATCATATCCTATATCCAATCCCACCAGCCCATTTCCAACTGACATGAAGCTTTCTAACTAAAAGTCTTTTAGATAACTTTCTCTTTTCCTCCCATCACGATCCAGAGCAATCCCTTTCTCCTTATAAAGGGGAATCATTTTTCTTTCTGGTTATGTTATAGCCTCCCAGTCTTTATTGTTAGGGAAGATATTGAGCTCCTTGGCGAGCGATACACATTCCTATCCCATTCCTTATATAACACGCTTTTTTTTAGACATTGACTATTATTATTATTATCATCATGCTGGGAGAAAAGTTTTTTCCCTAAAGAAAACGCTTATTCTTGCCATCCCCTCTGTCTGGTATATATAGGATGGCAAAACCCACTTTACAGTAATGGTAGTACATGTCTATTAAACTGAAGTGCAACATTAGGGAGAGTAAGTGGGAGAAATTGAATAAAAGGAAGTTTCTCTCTGTCACATCACTTGGGGAGGAAGACGAACCTTTTGTTCGATCTCTGTGTGAGAAAAGGAGGTAGGGTGCCTGCTTGACTCTCTGTCGTTTTTCGAGGCTGGGGAAAGTAAAGTACCAAACCAACCAAGGCATCTTGCTAAAAATATCAACTTGGAAGGAAGGAAAAAGGAAAAAAGTTGCTTGGATGGAAGCTGTAGTAATGCCTCCCAACTGAAAAGAATAATATGATAATAGGAAGGAAAACCCGTGAAGAAATATAAGCTATGTACATATCATATCATTATATATAAAAAAGAAAGAAGAAAAACAGATCTTTCTTGAGTGACGAGCCCCAACTATAGATAAAGAAGTTTCTCTTGGGTAGTCCATGTAGTTTGCTGAACTTCTCGTTAGTCTCTCGGGCTCTCGGGGACTCCGTCTCGCTGGAGAAGGAAGAGAAACGAGGAGACGAGAGAGAGGATCGTTCCAAGACGTCGTCAAAGAGATAGAGAGAAAAAATATAATATTTGGACAGATACGGTATGGATTGGAGAGATAGGATGGGGATTGGTGATGAGGAGGGGAAGAAGGCGGGTCCCATCCTAGAGTCATCCCCAATCCCAATGTCCATTCTGCGGGAACTGCGCCCCATCCTTTGCCTTTAACAAAATCTTCACTCGCTGCTCGTCTTCTCCCTCTCCCATGGCTTGGTTGTGTGAGGATTGTGGATAGTTTTGTCGAGAGAACTATCCTTGAAGCTAAACATGCAGAGATTATACAGATACACGTTATTATAAGAGGAGACGAAGGATAGAGCTCTCTCCCCCCACACACAACAGATACCTATGCCTTTAGATAACGTATGGAACATGATGATGTTGATGATCATGACGATCATCATCACGATCGACCCAAAAGGAGAAAGAGAATAAATGTACTTATGCCGCTCTGAGAATGAATGCTGGTTGTCCTTAAAACGAATTGTTATATCTGGAATCTGGAAAAAGGAGGAAACGACAACGGCATAATATATTATAAGTTTTACTGCTTTACTGAAGTTGTGCTCAAGTAATATGGAACATGATAATAATAAAATTTGGTAGCGTTGGTTTGCTGGACTGGACTTGGGCTGGTAATAAAGAAAGGAGATTTTTGTAGGAGTAGAAGGAGTCAGCGTTTTTAATATCATATTTCATCTCACAAGAACTCATACATGGCTACACTCACAGGGAGGAGAGGAGAGGAGAGATGGAAAGATGAAATTGTTTCCACTCATCTCATCTCATCATCACCGGTTGGTAAACTGGGAGATGAGATGAAGCAATGATAAAAATTTACATAAGGAATAATGGTCAAGGTACAATGATATATACAAATACGTAAGTAATATACCTGTGTAGAAATACCAAGATAGGGTATGAAACGTATGTACTCACTTAGGTATGACAGGAAGGCTACATAATACAACATAGTTTGCTTGTTATAATTACCATAAATAAGTAAATCCGTAATTGCGATAAAAAATGAAGCAAAATACAGTTTTGGAATATTCAATGGAATAGATGAAAGCCCATAAATATTCTGCTTTGAGACACGGCAAGCATAAGTTACTTTAGGTTGGTAATATTCCAGCATTTCTAAATTGTAGATTAAAGTTGCTAAAGATAGTGCGATTCTGTCGATTGTATTATGTGAACTATAAAATCCTGGATCCCTTACCAAACTCAATTTAACTATCTCGGGGCATAGTAATACAATACGACGCAGCAAAAGGATGACCTTATCTTATAATCAATTTGATTAAAATGTAAAATCTCAATGGAGCTTCTCCTTCTCTATCTCTTCTTTTTTGGCTCGTTTGTTCCTTTATGCCCCAAAAATCCTCATAAAATGATTACCATTATTCCACAGCCAACTTTGTCATATTATCACTCACTCCCGTAATTCCTGGCTTAATGAGCAAACCCTGCCTGGTATCCTGTGCTGAGCTTTAAAGAATGGCTTGTGTATTTAGAGAACCAAGTAGCTTTGATTTGATTTGGTTTTGGCTTGGTTTTGGTCTCGCTATTAAGGACAGGGGAAACTAAATTCAAGCAAGCTTGCTTGCCCAGCCTGGAATATGTTATGTAAGCTGAAAAGCAGTGCAGCAACAGCCCACAGCACATACAAACATCATGAAATGAAATTGTAGATTGTGATTGCACCCATGAACATATAACATGAGATAGGGCTCGAGCAAGAGAGGAGAGAACGACCGAGGATTTCACCAGCTTTGTTATATAAACGCGTTCATTACAACATAAAATGGAACAATATGGTTTTATGCTGGCATGGAGTGTGGAGCTTGGAAAACTGAACATTTTGGTTCACTGCCACTTTCCCCCTCTTTAATACTTTAGTTGACTAATGCTAATGTTTATTATTACTTCACTCTTTCCGTAAGGAGTAAGTGGTGTGTGGTGTCTCCTGTTCCTCAGCAATGGGAATGGCAATATAGAAACATTGCATTCATTCTTCACTTCTACTTGCCATCAGATCAGATCAGGGCGAGGATCCTTATTCTCCGTTTGCTTTCTATTCTATCTTGGCTTGGGGATAACTCCTCCAGAAAAAAGGGGATAGGAAACTTGTATGTGTCCATATCTCTCCGTACGTAATGTGCCGATGAATCTCAACACTGTTCCTCATTCACTCTCACGCACTCATCTAAGGAGCAATATCGTTGTCATCATTCCATATCTGGCATCATCATACAATATCAGCCCAAAACCAACATAGCCCAACACAAGCATCAGGATTGAGACCACCTAACAATATTCCTTAGCAAGTAAAGCAAATAACAACAGGATTTACACGAGGAGAAATACAGACAGGCAGAGGACTCTCGGATTCCCCCGAAAGTTGTGGGTTTACTGCTCTCTTCTTCAGCAGTATATACCTATTGGCTTTGACTTTGCTTATTAAGACGAAATCCCTGTTAATTAAATTTATGGGTTTTGCTTTGTTCCTCTCCTGTCGTAGGCGTCAGTTGAGTTGTAGGTAAAATGCTCAAAGTGGATTGATATTGATTCGTGGACTCATCACTTCTTCTTAAGAAGCCCATTAAAATTTGTGTAAAACAGAAACGGCTTAGGAGTGAGAGGAGCAACGAACTAATAATTTGAATAAGATTGTTCGTGATGTTCAGTAAGTACTAGAAGAGTGGTAATGAAAATGTCGTAACTGCTCCTAAAGACAGTGTAATTAATTAATTGACGATGTTGGCAGTTTGCTCGCATCAAGTGATCATCTAAATCCGATGCATTGATAACTCCAATTAAGCTAATAATCTGAAGTTGCATCACCAGCATAACGAAGTGATATGTACTTCAGACATTAATAGAAAACTATATCTTTGTAGTTTAAGTGGATTGACTAAAGGTGCAAATAAATTCACCTGAATTATTATTAAGTACACTGAATGAGTGCTGTGAGCAATCGTGACTATATGACTGTGGAGTAAACGTTTGGAACTTTTCTAGTTATGATATTCCGATCCCACCTGGACAACTTATAAAAAAGACAAAGGACCTATAGGACCTTCCGGTGTAATTTAGGGAATATTTTTATCCGATAATCATGCGGTGCAAGCCAGTCGCAAGAAAAGTCAATCATCAAGGTAAGCATATTTATATTTATGTCATAAAAAATCTTAATTGTTTGGCTGTCAATATCATAAATAATCAGTTAGACTAACTTTTACTTTTTGGCTTCGGAACAATTCGGCATGGAGTCTCATATGGGATATTTTACAATAAACATACTTTGCTAGCTAGTTCACTTCTTGCTTGCATCCGTAACTTTTCCATAAAATTTCAAAATATCAGCCCATTGAATAGTTGCAGCGAAAGGTATCATAAATTAGCCAAACGGGAAATAAAAGTCCGTTATTCAAATTCAATCATTTACCACTCATGTCATTTATTATTCAGTTCATAAATCGCTAGCTAACTTGGATCTTGAAGCATACAAAATTCCTTCGACCTGGTTGGGCCGCGGCCGTAATTTTCTTGGAATTGTTCAATTGACGGGACATTAAATTTTTCTATGTAGTTTCCAACATGGATTTAGTACATCAGATCTCGATTGGGTATTTTTGTCTACGATTGCATCATCAATTTATAATGGTCAAACCTAACTACATAATACCTATATGAAATGATCGGACAAAATAGTTTACCAGCATGGAATCTTAAAGGGATTTTTTCACACAATTAATTAAAAACGAGACGCATTTACCATTATCGGGGCATAATTATTTAGACCTTCCATTCTCATCCGATAATCATTCTACCCCTATTTCTCTCCTGCATTTCTCATTTGAGTAAAACTCATATAAAGTCCGTAGGTGGTAAAGCTTTCAACTCGAGTAATTTTGGTTTCTGGACGGGGATGGGAGAAGTAAGCCAAGTCAATTTTATTGTTGCTTTTGCAAATCGTCACAACACAACAGCACCTCCAATATCCTCCCAATCCAATCGGATGTACGCTTGAACAGACTTCCAATTTCGAATGGCATTACATATATCGGTGACAATAGCTCAGTAAGTAGATAAGTAAAATTCTGCATATCCAATTCATTCAGAGGAAGATGACAAAATAGAATATGAGTAGTAAGAGAAAGGGAAATGAAACCCTTTTCTACTCTGGGATTTGCGTGATGACATGAGAAAAAGCCATAGGATTACATGTGTCCTTCCTTGTTAATCAATCAGGCAAAGTACACGAAGTGAGTGGAGTTGGTGTTATGTTGGTTGGTGATAGTGATAGTGACTGACCACAAAAGTTCATTCACAACATCATCTCACCACAACTGCTTTTATTCATACTTTTTTCTTTACAATGTCTTTGTAGAAATGAGTGGTCACTGGCATTTCATTATTCGGTATGAACGTGTACTAGCCGCTGGTCATTCATAAATCCACTTTGTGACAATGAATAAATCTTCCTTTGCGGTAAAGGGTTTCTCTGATATGAGGTGATATGATAATAAACAAATACTAAAATTACTCCTACATCTTAATACTTCTTGCTGCGGATGCTCGTTCGTGTGCCTCTTTAATCTGTTTTGAGTTGGTAATGGGATTTGGGTTTGCTATTGTCATGATTTATTTCTCTAACATAGGATATAGATGTCTATTCACGGAAGGGGATGGTTAGATTCTCTCTGGAATTTACTCTATTTCCAAGTACAATGGGCGATTATTTTCTCTCCCACATACACATGCATAATCATCAAATCGTCACTGTCCTTTGTTTAATTATCTTCTCATATTTTTCATTGGTCTGTCAATCAGTAGAATACAGGAGAATGAGAATACCTTGTTCCACACTGACCCTATTTCTGCATCTTGTATTTTCAGAAATGTACTATTCTTCCTTTTGCCCAGTCAGAGAATTCATTCTACTTCTGATTTTGAATTGCATTCTATTATTGAATGGGAATTCAATGAATATTGTACCCGTGTAAAGAGGTACGGATGTAGAGATACCTTTGTAAAGCATAGTTCAAGCAAAATAAAAATGAAATTGAGAAAGGAAGGACAAGGCTACACAAAATATCTTTACATCTTTACATACATACCTTAAAGGTAATAGAGCATAAAAAGCATTACATACTAAGAAGGTGACCGGGAGTGTGTCACATATCTAAAATATTCTCATTGCCACAATTTGGCAATAAGAAAAATAACGTCTTTTCAATCATACATTTATTTTCGTCCATGTTTTCGAATGGTATAACATAAATTTATGCGTTATTCTTCCGGAGTTGCTGATCTTAGAATGTACAGACTGAATTATGAAGACACGGACCCTAAATATGACATTTCGTTGTTTTCTGCAAAACACAGTAAAAACTCCAATTAGCATCATTATCATTATTCATAGTATGCACAAGTGCAGAGTAGAAGGAAAGGAAATAGCACCTTTCATTTCATTCCCTTTCTCCTAGCTGAACGATCTCATCAATAAATCCCCACAAAGTAGATTATATTCAAATTCAATATGGATTATTATTATTTATTATCAGTATCAGTTTATGCTTATGTTGGAACTTTGGGAGTCGAAGTATATAATACAACACTCCAAGAAAATTCACATTTCCTTTCCAAAGAATTGATAAAAAAATATATAACATGCAAAGTTTCAGTAATACATATGCATCTACAAACTTTTGTACATGAACGGAGGGCCGAGGACAGATAATTTGTCATCCAGCACTATTACTTTTATTAGCAGAGTTGTATTATAAATTGGACCAAGTGTCTCTGTCCACCAATATCGAACAACGGAGGAGTGTGGTGGACAGTGCATAGTTCATCATAATTGAAATCACCCCTTCTTCCCCTTCCCTCCAATTTCTCATCATATCATATCACATTGTATCCTACGTACACAATAAAAACATTCGGTTTAGATCAACTTTTCCATGAAAAGTAGTTTAACAAAATAAGTTGAAGAAGAATATAATGGACATGGACATATTCTCCGATCCGCGGAAAGTCTATTAAGTGGGGAAAATCATGAAGACCTGCCCTGCCTGGAAGTAGAGTCGTCTGCCAGGCAGTGTGCATATTATTATTAAGCATTCATGTTCCTTACTATTTCCCTATGGTCATCAGAGAGATATATCCATTGTAAGCAGGGAAAGTATAAATTGTAATAATAAATAGTCTGTGCAGTATCGTCATTGTCGTGTTGACGTTGATAATGATGATGATATGATATGGTGGTGTGATGACCATGGAGGGCAAATATTATAAAAGTTTCTCTGAAGTATATAGAAATAGATGCGACGTGGACAGAAAAGTGTTTGATGACGAGGCGGCGGAAGACCCGCGACGGACTGACTGTCGGCCAGCCCTGTGATATTATTATGATATGAAATGATATAATATGATAGTAAGGAAAGTAGTTTAATATCAGTCTATTATGTACATATGCATGAAAGGAGACTAATGATATATAAAATGTAATTGAGCTCAAAGTTAGATTAAATCGATACTGTCCACTTCTCTCCTTTCTCCCTCATTGTCAGTCGAGATAGGTAATTTTCCCTTTTCAAGTCAATTCCAAGCAATTTGTCAGGAGAGACACGTTATTCAGCAACCACCCCAATAAAAACTTGCTATCTTTTTCGGCGTTTTCGGTGATATGATGTACCACTCGACTCTTTCACTTCCACTTCTCCTTCCCAATTTTCTTTCTCCCTCTGCCAGTAATACAAGTACAAACACACCTTTCAAGTACCGAACACCGAAATTGTCAAGTCAAAGCCTCATAATATAATAGAGACTGCGGCAAAAGGTGTGTTTTCCTATGAAGTTTTTTGATGACAGTGTTCCACTTCATTATAATGTGTCTGATCCTTAATGATCCACCGACCGACTGTCTTGACCCCTCTCTTTGCATATCATATTGATATCAAAGTTCTTTTTGTCTATTGTCTTTTATTGCTTGTTTGACTTTGTGCAAAATTATAGCTTGGCTCGGGTCCTGGTGGCGAGCTTGTCTAAAACTTGCTGTAAAAATGGGGTCGCTAAAATTGGAACGTCAGAAAATCATTTTTAGATACCTAGACAAGTACATTGATGGTTAAACTTATGGAAGATTATCTTAACTTTTTTCACCAAAATGTGAAGAAAGCCGTAAATAGATGCACATCCCATCTGTATAGATATAATGGAAATGGTATTTAGGGTAGAATTTAAGGATTTAACTAGTAAATTCATGAAGTGGAGATGCAGATGTATTTTGGTGCACGTGAATCCTAGGCGTGGTCCCTTAAGGACTTCCTGGCCAAAAAACAGAGACTGGGCGACCCCCTGTGGATCCTCCTCAGGATGAGAAAACACTCTCATCTTCATTTCAAAAAATGATCCCTTTGTTTTTCAAAAAAAAATGACTGATGCTAAAGATGTAATGGAGGAAAGGAAGAGTAAAAATCATGAAAATCATGAAAAGAACTACTCTTCTGTTCATGATGAAGAAAAAGGATGCTCGCCCATTCCCATTCTCATGGGTTCCCTATTGCTCGAATTTCATTCTCAGAAATATCGATATGTTCACTCATCTCATCTATCTCAATCTAACCAGAGATCCTTCCAACATCCATGAGCATGCATAAATAGTTTTAGTTGAATGTATTTTAACGCGTCTGCTCAGTTCCAAACAAGAGTGGCAGGATAACCGAAACTGAACGATGATACCTCAACGGTAATCACGATCAGTTAGGACAGAAAGGCCCAAACTGTCTTCCTCAACTTATATTTGGCCTTTTAATGTCTCTTTACTCTATGTTGTGGGGGAGTACTTCCCTATTTAAAGATATTTATTTGACCACCTCGCCTCTATTTCTCATCTTCGGTTCTGTCCTGTGCATCAGAAACAGTTAATATGTTTCCCCTTGTCTCGATGATCAGGGAAGCAATTAAAACTGAATAGTTACACGCATTTTGTATATCATATCTCATATCTTATTCCATATTGTTTTGTTTTTGGCCTAACGCTCAAATTAGTCTTGGGAAAGGCATCTGCTCCTTGTTTGTCACATTGATAATCTTGTTACTTGTTGGCCTGATGTCCCTATTTATAAACTTTGAAGAGATCTCCTTACAACTAAAAATGAAACATGTACAGTCATACAGCCCTTATTTTTTTAAAGGGGAGAAAAAGGGCGAAGGGTAAGTCAAGATTCCCTTACTACTCTTTGGTTGTATGTTTTAAACAGTTTAAAACTTCATCATCTTTAAAGCTTTATTTTCTATCACCGGTTAAACAAGTGTCAAATGTCAGATGAACCGTGAAACTGGTCTCTCTCCCTTTAAAATGCTTGAAAAAAATATGTAAGTGACTAATGATGAGAGAGAAAACAGTATCTCTCCTTGTCTTTCATTTGTCTTCTTGTTTTAACTGTTGGGGCTAACAAGTTGGTAGAAAGAATAAAGTTAAAAAGGGACATTCATAAAATTAGTAATAAAGAGACTTTGTTGTTGTCTGTGTTAATTCTATTTGAGATGACTGCAGCAGCAGTAGTTGTAAATATACACGGAAGTATGAGATACCTATTTCCTATAGTGCCCAAAAAACTTCAAACTTCAACTTTTGGTTTCGAGCATGAAATGTAATAATCATTTGGAACAAGAAAAATATCAAGGGAAGTTTTTTATAGGGTCAGGGCAGAAATAATTCTCTCATGATTTCATGGTAGAAGCTAGAAAACAGAAAACGTGATTGTGGTAATTTTAACTTTGTACATATATAACGTGATAGATAAAAGATGAGATGGGATGTTTTACACCATGAGACATCGGTGAACTTTTGAGACTTCATTGTTGAGCTGAAACTTGTATGACGATATGTAATACATACTTGTCATGAGTTTTGATATTGATATGACCTGAGAAGAGTTACTCATTTCGGCTTCGGTTCTCTCTCCAGTAGCAGTAGCAAAGTAATAAAACGACAATCGACAGATAGAGGAAACTATACCAAGCCATGACGAATGGAATGACTTTTGAATTTTAACAGAATATGGAGATGGTTAAAGTGGTTATCGAGTTTGAAAACAGAAAGGCAGACAAACAATATTGCTTCGGTGCAGACTAGCTCAATATGAAGCATAGAAGTAGTAAAAGTAATAGTAATAGTTCCCCAATAAGTAAATATTTATTAACGCATATACTCCTACTGCGGAAGGTTTCGGCTGGAATGTCTGGAAAACATAATTTAAACGCAAGCTCATGCACAAACAGGGTCGGCTGGCTCCCCATTGTCTAGGACTTCCACTTTTGCTTGAGGCAGTTTTAAAAACAAACTGATTGTAAATTGTAATGTAATGGATGCCTTCCGTTCTCTACTCTTGACTTGTGACTGTGCATTATATATATGTTCATATTTTAACTTTATCTTTAAGGGTTTCTCTGTTTCGTTAAAACCATTACCCAAAATCATCAATGAACGCTGCTACTTACCACTGAAAGTACAAATAATAACAATTATTATTTAACAAAATATACCCATATTTAACAATGAAACAGTGGACAACAAAAAGTTTGCACAATTCCAGTTTAACGTATTGCGAAGGTGCTAAAGCAATAAAAAATTGTAGACTAGTTACTCTCAAGTATAACTTCAGCAGCGATTTATTTTTTCTGCAAATTCCAAAGTTTCAACGTCTAACTTAGGTGTGCTCTTTGATAGCTTGTACTTAAATTTGTGTGTTATATGGAATGGAAGAATACATAAATTTAACCATGTACGTACAATAAATTAATAGTAGAAAATATAACTCAGGTTGCGTCATATCAATAACTAACCACTTTTCTATCATTCTATGATAATGATGTACCTATACACATTTATGTATGTATATTGTCTGTTTTTGGGTAATTTATTGTCATTCCACACCCTGCCCACTGACTTTTCAATAATGACAAAGCCGCAAGAACCCGGTTTTCAGGGTTGTTTTGTTACTTTTTGTGGAATAATAATAGTGCATAATGATAATGATGATAACGAGCGAATATTCAGCTTTTTGTTTGCAATGGAATTACCTACATAAAACTGGGATATAGAATCTATCTAATAATATAAATATATCATATCTCTGTCTGATGATGGTGGTGATGGTGAGCCTTTTAATAATGCACATAAATATGTATATGGCCAGGCAAGCAAAACCACCATGAAGGAAAAGGCATAACATGTGCAAAGGGAAAATAATGTCCGTTGCCCGTTGATTACCATCAGAAAGCTTTTGATGGCTTGATTCGATGGATGACCTTTTCCATTTCCCCATTTTTTTTGCGGAGACCTTTCCATGCATCATCCTTTCATTTTCTCCATTTATTTAGAGGCTTGGGCCTGATTAATATTATGTTTACTTTTCCTCTTACTTCCTCTCTCGCTTTTACATAACTTTTACATAATTATTGTGGGGAGTTGACAATACACTTGGCACTTATTTCATGGTAATAATATGCGATGATCAAACTTACCGGTGAATTACCAAATTCGGAATGACACTGTGTCCAGTTTTGTGCAAGTGATATATATCGAACCAGCTGCCTATTCGGATTAAATTAAAGGCCAAAATGGTTGATCTTTCCATTAGTTATGCTGGGTTATATCTAGGGTGAATATGTAAAGTGTGCCAAAAATAGATCGTAGAATTTAGTCAAATGGATATTTAGATAGGAATTTATCCAATACTGACCGCTTCAAATATTCCAGATCTGACAAAGCCATCCATAAAGCTTAACCTTAACAGATATGTTAACATTTAACAGACGTGTTTTTATAAAAATTCTCAAAAGATTCAAATGGGCTTTAATGGGATATAGTACAAATTCTGGTTGGCTTCTGAAGAAAAAAAAGCTTATTTATGCTTGAAGAGATTTGTGCTTGTTTACTTGGATCCTTGGATCTACTTACTTTTGTTTAGTTGTCCTGCACTTGGGATCTCGAGAACACACATTTTTTTTCAAAGGAGTTGAGTGAGTGGACACTGTCATTACCCCCTGAGGTCTCAATCATTGGGAAGGTTTAGAAGATGCCCCCTGATGATTTCCCGTAGCATTGTGTCATATTATGTAAAAAGGCCACATAATATTGCCATCATGATCAGAGCATTATTGTTGGGATGTATTGATTTTGCCCACAGAAAAAAAATGTTCAAAATCTTCTTGTGGCCTGGCATGTCCTGGCAAATGCAAAGGATGTTCTTCTGACATGTGTCAGCAGACTTGTTTGGGGAGAAAAAAACTTTTTTTCTGTGGAAATAAATATACAGGAATTCACAGTGGTTTTTTGCCTTTTAGTTTTTGGGTCCGGATTTCAAAAGATTTTTTTTTGTAGATTTGAAGCTCTTTAGGAAAGCCATATCCATCCCATACATCTATCCCTTCTTTTCCCTGATCCTGGCATCCTGCATATCTTCATATCTCCTTTGATAATATAATTGATATGTGGAATAATAATATATTGAGAATTGAATATTGAGATGGAAGGATAGGAAAGAATAGATATTTTTTGTAAAGTAGGTAAAAAGCATCAGGGACGAAACATCCTTTGAACATCTGTTGATTCTTTAATTTTAGCTGTCAAAGAATTGGCTTTGGATTAGAACACGGATCAAAATTAGTTGGTATTCATTTGTATGAATTTACATTTATGTAAAAAATGTGCCGATTGTAAAAAATGGAATCTGGAATCTATGATTTTTAAAGTACATGAAAGGAAACCTTGAATTGACAATTTTTTCGGATTTCAAGATGAAAAAATTGACAAGTCAATCATTCCACTTTTGATTTGACTTGATTCGAGTGTCATTGGTCGTTAGCGTGTTTTATATTTTTTTTTGAAAATTGAAGAGTCCGTTGGTAGCTCATAGACAAAAAGGTTTGATCAGGGTTTCGATATGGATATAAGGATTTAAAGGGATTCTCACTTTAGGGAAAAGTCAGTCCTAAAAAACAACGAGCCTTAAAAAATGGAACGGTACACATGAAACCTTCAGTGAACAATAGTTATATTACGTATGCATATGTCTAGATGAAACTATATATTACTGACTTGTTATGCAAAAAGTAGAGAATGATATTTTTTCAATATCAGAGTAGTCTTGTAAGTAAAATCGGAGTCAGTTATGCATGAAACAAGAATATCGAGAAAGGATATACGTTTCATAGATATCAGAAATCATATGCCTTAAAAATCCAACTCCGACTTATACTTATTTTTTAAACGAATCCAAATTCCAAATCCAATGCATATATTTTGAAGCAAATAAAGGATTTTAGATTCCCAGTGGACTGGCCCATACAAGAAGTATTCTATTTTTATTAGATTTCGTTTTGGGAAGGAAAATCTCAGTAGAGAGATTTTAGAGGGAAAGTGGCTTTATTATGTTTTATCCTTTTTTCAGTTCCTGTTTTCAAGGAAATCGATCCCATATAGAAAAATCTCCTAGCTTGGTTCTTTTGTAATGACACGTCTCGATATCTTGTCAGATCAGTTGTCCGAAACCGGGAGGAAACTGATATTTCCTAGAAATAGAATATAAAAAAAATATATATTTAAACTACATACGAATGTACTTATGTGACTAAACAGGTCTTTTTTTCTCTCCAGTTTCTCTTCTTATAAATTCACTCTTTGATATCGCAGTATCGTTTACTAGCAAAAAATACTCCGCTTTCATTCTCCTTGTCAGATCACACCCTATTCAAGCATTTTCTCAAAAGACCATTTGCCATTTACCAGGGAAGGATTACATTATGGTTGATATCCTATTTATTTCTACTCGCTAAAAATATATCCAATTCACAATTCATATAGGTATATATATACACTACATTTCGTACACACTCCATCCATGATCCATAAATTCTTATATTACAATGGTTTCACATTGCAGTCAATCTCTCTGCATGGCTGTATCAGAATCTATTAAAGAGAATGAGAGTAGCCTTTAAACGAGGTATTGACCAAGAAGGCTGAAAAAGGAATAGATAGAACTTAACAAAAGAAGAAGTAGAGTCAATTCCGTATAAGATTACTGATGAGATGAGACTGATGAGATCGAATTAAATCGTCTTTTGTCCAAGTATTATTGTCCACGTGAAATATCTTTAAATGGTTTTTCCAAGTCATCGAAAACATTTTTAATCATTGAAAATACATTCTGAACCAAAACGCGTTTAGGATGAGAAGAAGATTTATTTTTATTCGCTGATTAGTGATTATTCTGTTGAAATGAATGAAGGTACTATTTTTAGTTAAGGACAAATTGATAAATTTTGCTAATTTTTATGACTAAATGGCATAGTTGAAATCTGTTCGAATGAATGACTTGGAGCTGATAATATTTTACATACATGCGCGAAATATGCTCATATTTTTTATCTATCCTAAAAGTAATTTTTTTACATTTGAAAGTTATCTATGATTTTTTAATAAGCAGAAAGTTCTCAACTACTACTTTAATGTAACTATCTACTTTCCAAAATGTTCCAAAAAAATTGAGTACACAAGGAACGGCTACACGGCTGGGAGAAGACCAAGCGGCCGTTGTACAAGTCCCTGGAGTAGATCCTATCACAATTGGATACCTCGCCCCTTGAGGATACAGCTCATTCTTTCCCAGTTGATCTTCTTTTTTAAAAAACGGGTAAAAAGTAAAACTGGTAAAAGGCTAACAACGCGACGAGTCGGACGGAGCAGCTCAACTATGCACACGCCATAAAAAGTTTGGGAAAATGATATGATTTAGAAAAGAGAGAAAAAATGTTTTGTTGGTATTTCACTCAAAATTTGGATTTTAGATTGATGTGCTCGGGGAAAGTTTAATGTGACATAATAACTAACAATGGTGTGGGAAATGATACTCTTACTAACTGGGTAGGTATATACAGGGAATAGAGTGTCCAACAAAACTCCAAGCCAACTTTGAGGATATATACAACCCTGCTTTCAAATATACTCACTCATCTCATGACAATGTATAAAAATTCCCGGTGCAGAGGTAGATATCCTTGGTTCTTTGGTACTGATATCCTCTTCCAGCATCCAGAAGCGTATATTTGCGGTTGGATGGCTACGGTTGTTCATCACATTCATCCCTTCTTCCGCATCGGGGAAAGTTATTCTTTTGAAAATTTGATATTCTCATCAACGTAAAAGGCCCGAAGCCGTGGAGGAGAGGAGCCTCTTCGACCTTATAATTGAATTCATTCATCTGTTTGTTTTGTGCGGGGCTTTCCAGTTGATCCCCGGATGATTTGTGAAGTCTACCGTGGCATTATCCTAGTAAAAAGTATGCACAGGACCGCTAAACTAAAGTTGGAATTGTAAATAATCATGAGACGAGCGTATTAACTTTTAATTTAAGTGAAATTTGAAAACTTCATTTTGTCATTGACTGACAACCTCCTTCGCCAAATGTAATATGACATGAAAATGGAAAGGCTAAATATAAAAAATCCAAAGCGGAACATTTAGCATACCTATACCTGACTGGTAGACAATCTTGCAGGATAAAAGTTACTATTTCAATGAATTCAACAGCCCTTTATTTATATAGACATTTTCTAGAATAAGAACCAATTAATTTTCTGTCTTTTCCTAAAATCTCTTATTAGCTTCTTAATTAAAGACTACATGCAACAGCGTAGAAAAGTTTCAGTTGAATACATTTCTAAAATATAATCTATTCAATTTGGAATTCAAAAACATAAATATGTAACTTTCACCTATGCTTACCTATCTGAAACTGATTACGAAAGTCAAAAACAAAAACTGGAATACCTACGCCAAATTACTTGAGCATTTAATGCCATCTTGTCATAAAAGATTCCAAAGCATTTAACAAATGTTTCAATGAATGTTTCAAAAATGTGTGAATCCATTTTCCTCCTGCTGTTTTAATGTTCAACCAAAGCTTTGGAAAGTGAAGCCTATTCAGGCGTCCCTTTTCCCTGATAAAAATTGTATGCTCTTCTGTTTTCCTAAATTCTTTTCATTATTATTATTCTTACGTCACCACTTGCTAATGTTAATTCGTCCTGGACTGTGGACTCTCAGTTTTAATTTTCTTTTCAATTCAAAACAGACTAGATTACATATATAGCTATGCTTAGGATATTTTGTTAATTTTGAATGTTTTTGAAGTTTCCGACATTCATGTCTTTCCCCAGTTGTAATTATGTTATTCATATAAAATGTTTCAAAACATAAGCCCAGTTAGATACAAACTTGATGCATAAAGATGTAACAGCTTCTCCTAAACAGATGAAAAAGCCAACAGATTTTACTATTTTGGATTCTGTTTTAGAACGTTTTAATATTGTCGAGATCCGAGAGAGAGTGAAAGTGATGAGAAGAACACATTTGAAATTTCGGGAATAGGGTGGGAAAGGTCTCTTCTCCAGCTCCATCCCAGTCTTGTCATCACATTATGACAATCTGTGTCGCACGTCTTAATTAGACCTGGTGATAATTACATGGAGGAGGAGAGGCTAAGTGACTGGGAGAGAGAGACTTCACCATTTCATTCCGCCTATTACAGTCATCTTACAAAATTTTCTCTTCTCTTATGCCTACATATATTTTCCCACTCCGCTTATTGTAAAATAAGCCATCTGCTGTTATATTATATATGATTATATCATACCGCGCCTTTTTCATATCCTTTCATATCCCCTTGTTCTTCTCTAAATACTTTTGGAAAGTGTTTGGTAGAAATACCCGGTTTAATTAAGGAAAATCTACTTTTGTCTTCTCTCTTTCCCTTGATTTCAACATTTTCCTTCCTTCTCTTCTCTCATTCCCAAAGTGGCCTAGCATCAACAGAACACGTCATATTTAAACTTCTTTCTCGGGGAAGGCAGTCAACTTTTATGACGATGGAATGGAAAGCAAACCTGAGGAGATGTTGTAAAAAAGACTAGAGAAGAGGAGATTTTTTTCCTTCCTTCCTTCTTCTTAAAATTTTCATTCTGCCTGAATTCCCATCATATTTTGAGAACGCATAGGGACGTGCGAGGAGGAGCCAACCCGTTTAATAGCAGTAAAATGCAACAACGGGTGCTTAAGCAATCTTCTTAATTTTGCCACACATTTTGTCCTTCTCCTCTTCTTCTCACTTCCTTTTATCAATTCAAAAGAAGTTACTTCTTGTGTAGCTTTTAGAAAGTTTGTAATAGTCAGTGATATTAAATATTTCGTTTTAAGTATAAATGTATAATTCCAGCATTTGGTTTGGGTAAAGTCAAGAGAGTCAAGCCTGTTGTGCAACATTGTGTTCTCATCACAAAATTACACCTTATGCCTCTTTTATTATCTGGAACATGGCATATCAATGAAAGAAAAGGTTGTAAAGAGTAAACTTTTTTGGCTCCTTACATTTCTTCCTCTTTTTCTTCTTTTTACTTATTAAAGTAGAATCCCTTCGCATTTTATGCAGCTAAATTAAAATATTCTCCTTCAATTACGATCTTCATTTTTGATCCCTTAGCTAGAATATGGAAGCATCCTTTCCCTTTTTCATTAAATACGAAATGATTTTAATGTTTTTTCTACTGTGAGGGTACTTCATATAGACTCATATCATATTATAATGTAATATTGCACAGGCATAGACTCAAATCAACAGCAATGGCAATATCCATGAAAAAATAAAACGAATTGGTTTCGCAATGAGCGATTTGGAGCGCGCCTCACTGGATAATTTCAGACATCGGATATTCGGAGAGGAGGAAAGTTCCAGCTCCAGTCATATCTAGTTATTAATAATGATAACAAAACACAACGATTAATTCTGAATCAGTCAGTTACAGACACTCGACAGATAAATGACCCTAGCCAGGAGAAGGTCAGACAAGGTAATGATATGTTTTACAAGATAATATATCATCTGAGAGGAGGCTGTTCGTTGTAGTGGTATGGGTGGTAGCGGATTGTGAAAGTCTTTGAGCTGGAAACCTCTGTTTTTATTCGGCTTCTCTGCTGGGCTGTGAGCTTCCCCGCAAAAGGGAAGAAGAAGGGAAGCTACCCGGGATCAGGATTGAAGGGAACTTGCTCTAGCCACCCATTTAACTTCAGAGAGAAAAAACTTTGACTTTCACTGTTTGGTAGGATATGAGCAGGCTTTCAGCATATTTTTTTTAAAAGGGGGCAGGATCATGGATCATGTCAGATAAGATTGCATTAGATGTTATATGTAAGTACGGTAGTAAACTGGGAAAGTAAAATGTAATGTTCCTCTCTCATCTCCCATGATATTAACAACAGAAGCAGCTTTTTACAATTTTGTTTCAAGTCATGGGAGCAACATGTGCATTAGACATCTTTATGGATGCGACCCCATCCCATTATCATCATAATCATCAGCTTCAACATCATCCAGATCCTCATCGTCATCCCATTCCTAGATACAAGGAGAGGGAGATGAAAATAAACGGAGGAAACTATCATATTCCCCTTTCTTCTTTGGAAGTTGGAACACAAAATCGGTTTCTAAAGTGTCTGTAATCCTACACGCTACAAGATTGGTGTCACACTCCCACTGACTCGGGAGCTCTGAAAGTATCCATATCTGCCATGTAATGCATAACTTTCCACGTCATTTCCCACACCACCAGGGGCTATCCGGTAATGGGTAGATGTGGAGAGTACTCTCCAGGCCGGACCACTGGGGGGCCGTACCTCGGCCTTCGAAAAATTAAATTTTTGTTATATACTGGCAGAATTTTCTTACATAACCCGAATTTCTTCTAAATTTTATTGCAATTTGCGGATTCCACACTTATTTTATGCATTTTAATCTATTGCCCAACCTTTTTGAACGCATGCTGTGTGTACTAACGGATTAGTAAGGCTTAATGAACATGAAATACGAATCATGTCGGTCTCTAATTTTGAACACAAAATAGTTTTTAGCCTATTTTTTAGGCCGGGAGGCTCGTACTCTCCAGGCCGGACTTTGTTCCGGATAGCCCCTGCACACCACACTTTTTAAGCCCCAGCTCAGCTCATCTCACTTCCCGGTGCTGTCTCCCTCTGATAGACTCATAAATTATAAATCACATGCTCGTTTAATATTGTTATCAGATTATTAGATTTTCTAGAACTGATCGAATTAGTCGAGGTCGGGAAAGTAAACTTAAACTAATATCCTTTCCCTAATACAATAGATGAGCTGTTCAACTCTTTTAAGAGCAAGAATGATAATTTGTTAAAATTAGTCATATCAAGATGTGCGTGGGGCAAATTGAATATTAATTTAAACAAAGCAAGAAGCAACTGATAAAACAAATACATTGTAATAGTGGACTTTGGAAGCGTAATATTCTTCACTCGTTCCGGTTTAATATGATTGTGATTCAGGATGAATGCATTAATTGTTTTTCATTTTGCCATCCCAAAGTCACGTACATTTTGCGAATGATCTTGAAAAGATCATCTCATATTGAGCATATGTACCTAATCTAAAAGAAATTATTTGCTTATTTCCCATTTATGCCTATGTAGTCCCTATCATAACATGATTCATGATATGATGAATGTTAATCAAATTAATTTCATATTTTTTTCCTGATTTTTTTTGCTAGGCCCAGCAAGCAAATGTCATGTTAAATTTGACGCATGATTCGTAATATTCATAAGCATATATAAGCTTGAGTATTATGCATAATGAATGACAATGAAGATCCATCCTAAAGGATAATATTAAGTTACAGACAAGCTTGTAAATTGTGATTTTGTTCATCTTCTGTAGTTGTATGTACTTGTGATAGAATTGGTTAGTCAGACACATTCCCCCGGTAGTTTTTTATCTGTTGTCTGAAATGTATACAAAGTAAAGATACTTAATATGTTCATATCATTTCATAAGTATATGATTTCACATGTCCGATTGACGTGTCATATTTGCTCATTCCCAGTAAGTTCGTGCCTTCAGACACTTCATGGTTCATCAGTTCATCACATTGTTCATCTCTGCCTCTCTGATATGATATGGGCAAAATTAGCTAGGATGTTTTTTTTTATAAATACGGTCTTCGTCAAATGCATGGATCATCACCGCAATATGGTGATAACAACGTGATATCATCATCCCTATTTTGTGAACTGTGAACGATGTATTTTCTCAGATTGTGTAGTCTTAATTGAGATTAGTCATGCTCCTTCTGTGTGGACTGTGGATTCAACATTTAATGAAACGATAATAGATAGCTATTCACCATATAATTATGCATAGTTCATCTGAACAAATTGGGACTGATATATTCACATTATGATTTGGACTTTTGACTTTAAAAAAAGCGGCATCTGATATTGATGATTTTAGAATGGATATACATTATCATTGTTCTCCTACGCATATTACAAACCTACAGAATAGAATTAATAGAACCTTCTTATTAAAGATATTATTAAAAACTTGATGATTTACACATTGACTAATGTATGGCCATCGAATTGATGAATAAATCATCTCATATTATGTTACAAGCTATATTTTCGATGTTGGCTCATCATTTTGCTATCATCACTGATCATGGGATCATGGCCATTGCTTCACTGTAAATAGGTAAAACAAGGCGTGAAATGTGAAAATATTATTAGTGGAAGCGAGTGTAGAAAAGCAAGGCGTATTTCCTGTCTCTGATCATGATCATATATTCTTTCTTTCTCCCGGAACCGTAACCCGTCACCGTCTCTCGAAACATGATTATTTTTTGAGCATCATCATGATCACCATTGAAATATCAGAAGATACGAACGAAACAAGTCATAACATAATGTCGGGGATCATGTTCACTTGAATGAAGATTAAATAAAATAATATTATATATTTTTCTCCGTATATCCTACTTTCCAATTTTTCTCCACTGAAAGTTCCAAACCAAAAAAAGTAATAATAGTAAAACCACGATTTACTCGTTTTACATTGACTATGATTGGATTGTACTTATACGCTGTTATGTTACGTACAGCAGCCTTTTTTATGAAGATGCGCATCGATGCTGACTTGGCACGTACGTGTGCAACTTACTGATGCTAATAAAACACGTTATTTTTTTCTGTTTCAGGAGAGGACCGACCGCCACCAGATCAGGTATGTCTTATGTCTCTTCATCATATATCCCTTAAATTTAGCTTGGGCTTCAAACGCGGAATTGCATGCTTGGCTTTTTTTGTTGTTTGAATTGATTCTTAGTTCCTGTTACATTTGATACTTCTCTTCTCATCGTCATCCTCCTCATCATCCCCCACCACAACCAAAATGCTTGAAGATCTCACGAATCCAATGGAGAAAAATATACAATAAACAATTATTGTAAATCCGCAGATCCTCTTTCTCTCTCGACAGATATAATGAACATTAGCTCATTCTTTATGTCTTTTCATCTCTCTCCTTTCTTCCCCGTTCAACCAAATCCGCTCTTGGTTCAGTCAGGGTGAGCTGTAAAACACAAACGCACACACTTTTCTCTCCTTTCTTGTCGATTATTGTTGGCTTGTTAGGATATAATCATAAGCTAGGATGAAAGCGCCATGTTGATCGAAAGGAGCTAGGTGAAGCAGGTCTCCATATTCTGAAATCTGAACTGAATTCAAGTTGGATCTGCTTCTGGCTCCCCCATCTTCAATTTGTTTTAGTTGGTTTTCATTTTGGTTTGTTCTTCAAAGGGAAAGCTGGCTCACTGTTCTAACAAAGCGATAATGATGGGGTGAGGTCAACGCGAGGTCAGGGATTTATGACTTGGAATTGGCTCTTCTTTGACTGGAAGCCCAACTAACTCAAATGAGGTGTGGTATTACAGAAAATCAACTAACCAACAACGATGACAGGAGAATAACGACTTTATTTGCGAGCATCTCGAATAAGACAGACATGTAATATTATTATTTTGTTATGTTTTTTGTAGTTTTGGAATAATATGGTATGTGATGTTCCAGAATGGAAAATGCTGACGCATACAATTTTCCCTTCATATGCTTGACAAAAAATTATCTCATTTTGAAGTGACAAAGAGAATAGTTGTTTTATGATTGGGTTGCCATTTACGCTGTTTTTAGCATCGTTATCTCTGCGACAATTTTCAAGAAATGCTGCTGCCTAGCCCTATTTCATTTTCAAAACATGAGTAGGTACATTAAAGTTTGCATTTGGTATTTTTGTTAATAATAATACTCTGTTTTTGTGAGGAGCAAATTCTGTTTAAGAAAAAAAATAATACTCCAACTTTGTCTGGTTCTTGCATGAGTGTCTCTTTAAATGACTTGATTATGTCATTCATTGATTCATTTATATTTATCATATTTTCTCCTCCAGACAAACAAACACACACATTGTGTTCGATGAAATTATTTAGATTTTTTAAAGAATGGAATAACTGACTTATCATATCATATCATATCAGGAGCCAAATTACGCGTACAACTAATTTATTGAACTCTGAGAAATATGCCTCCTGACAAAGAGAAATATATTATGAGCTAAGCTTCTTACCATTTTATTTTCCCATCATATCACCACCAACATCATCGTCCCTTCCTTATCATCATCAAGTTAATTCTCGTAAACGCATTATTTAATTTTTTATCTCTCAAAAATACTTTTGCTGATTTGCCGGATCACTGGGTTTTGTAGAACACTCCTCAACTTAAGCTTTAAATATTATCAATAAAACTTATTGCCTTACGCATTTACATGTCATGATTCACGATGTACGGAACATCGAACGCATCGAAAAATCAAATAGTTTTTTAAAAACTGTTCAAGTGTTTTTAGTGGTGGCTTTGTATATGGGAGTCAATATGATATGCAGACAACATGAAAGTCCGTTTTAAGCCTATATTGTTCATTCAAAGCACTTGATCTTGACTCAGAAAAAATCTGGAGTGATATTTGTTTTCCTCTAACCACCATCCATATCATATCCCAGCCAGTAATTTCTGGCTCTGGCGATCATAAATTCATTGTTGATCTCTCATCACCTCTTGTCTCCGATATATTCATGAGTCCTCATCCTCAGTCCTCCGATCCTATAGTTTTGTATGTCAATACATATTACTACTAGTGATGATGTAGAAGATGTAAATACACCGTGACTTTTACTGACTTACACAAAATATTATGTCACTGCCTGTGTGGAGCGTAAGTTTGTGGCGTGAGAAGAGCCATAAAAATGATCTGTGAGACTTCTGTATGCACGCATCATAAAATATTTAAGTTTCGAGTAGAAATCCGCTATCATTTTTTATGTTTTCTCTGTTTCGGGCTGTGGCTTCTTTAACTCTGTATGATACGCAACTAACCGTAAAGTGTCGAGTAGGAAAGTTATTTAGTTAGATGGGATGGATGGATGGGTTGATGGGTATGGTCTGGGTGTTACTGCATTCATGCCTTATTATGACATGCCCCATCCAAGAACGGCATCGATCTATTTACCGTACTTAAAAAAGTGATTGTTTTCCAAAGGGAGTAAAGTCACGAAGAAGGGTTCCTCTTTTCCCACACTATTTATAAGGACTGAAGCTACCACACACACTAATTGATAAGAGAGGTATGGAACGAAGAGGGTTCAATATCTGGGATTATCTCTTGATATGATCATATCATAATTAACTTTTATTGAGAATCGTAATGAGAAAGAATGCCAGCTTATAAATCCGGCCCGGTACCTTGTTCCTGTTTTGACTGACGTGAGATATTCAGTTTAAGGGACGTGCTTTTGATTGACTTCCGTATGCAACTTTTCATATGGGTTCGGTGTAACCAACCAAGTTGTTTTTATTTATTTTCTCATGGCCCATGAGTAGGAAGCAACAGGCCAGGCCATCAAAGTTGTATCTTGGTTGTTGCAAGCAAAACACGCAGAGTTGTTACGAGGGATGAATGGAGAAGGGAGCAAGTTTAAAGGGATGGGAAGTGAGGAACAGGAAAGAAGATTGGTGCATTTGTACGAAAACGGAAGAAATATATATTATGCGATATGCCAAGGGTGGCTCAACAGCTTGCAATTAGATGAAGTGCAGGATAAGCATCATCAACTTGGAATCGGAAGTTAAGTTGTATGTATATTATATGTTCATGGGCTTTCTCATGGTTTATGAAGAAAAAGCGGAAGGAAGAGAAAAGGAAGCACTCAAATGCTCCATTTCACAGGCAGATGGTTGGTCATCCATCAGTAAAAAATGTAACGGTTAAGTTAAAATGGAATTTTCATGCGGAACCCACGCCAAATATTGTTTGTTATGAAGTTGGCTTTGCATGATAATTTTTACATTTTTTTAAATATTAAAAGTAGATAGATACATAAACAAGCATGGATTTGCTGATGATAAGTGCATTTGAGATGAGATTCAAAATACTAAATTCGAAATTTCTAAATTCTTTCACATTTTATTGCTTCGTCTATGTACCAAGTTATGATCTGTCAGTGACAGATCAGACCACCCAATACCTATCAAACAATATCCATCTTTTTATATAAAAAATATTTTGAAATGAGTTATTAAACAGTTGATACAAATGACTCAAATAGATGCAGCGAAAGGGTGGTCGTTTACTACCCCTCTCCCCTTTCATCCCATATTGTCATTGTCGCTCATTTTCCAATTCATTTTTCCAAATCACCTTCCAAATCATCTATTATTGCACCCTAAATTGCTTTTCAGGACAGCAGTCTGCTCAGCTCATCCAAAATACGTGGCAGAGCTTGTGCCATTTGATTTTATAAAACGAGGAAACAACAAATTCTCATCAGATCACATCAAAATCAGATGTCGACATCGACAAGAGAAAGGGTTGGATTGGGATGAATGAAATGAACCAATTCCAATTCCTAGTTGTATTTGTAAGGTTTGTTTGGATATAAGAGAGAATAAAATGATTCTTGCTCACTATCAGTGGCAGGCAATATGGGAGGTTAAGATGAAATACTGTCGTTAATAAATCAGAAAATTAATACCCTCTCTGGCGATATTTTAGTGAATAATGTTCAGCTCGAGAATGAAATATTTTGTACTGATAGCGGAGTTAATAAGAAAATTAAAGATAGTCCTGCAGTATTTCTGTTTCAGGGATTCATCAATGATGAATCATTCAGGGATCAAACTAAATTCATTTTTTTGTATATTCAATATTGAATCTGGTTCTCCTCACCGTGTTTTTTAACCATTAATTATTGCTATCACCGCGCTTTTTACTCATGATACTGTCACCGAATGATATCCCTCAGCTAACCCTTTCAACGAAAATTTTAATCATTTATCAAAAGCAGGAATAACGAAACGAACTAGTTTTGATTTCATTAGGAGGCTGATATATTTCGTACAATGAAAACATGTTGTATGGTTTCACTATTAACTTTGGAAATGAAAAAGATCCTGGGCAAGGGTCATCCGACCATCCCTAAAAATTTGTTTTCATATTGACATAATTTACATTTTAAACCTTTAGGTTAGATGTTCCCATAATTTAATCATTCCTGGATTTTTTATTGATGAAAGGGTTAAAATCGAAATCGTAACAGATAGTTGTAATGCTCATACTGTCAGTATAGATAAAATATGCGTAAAATGAACGCATTACCTATCTCCCTCAGTCAGTCAGTTCAGAGTATGAAGATAAAATGCAAATCAAACATCCTAAAATTTGGGTTAATATGCGGTTACCTTAATAAATTGAATCAGGAAGAATATTTTACTTTGCAATTGAATATTTTACCCCGTCGTGATATAAAAAAAATATCCTCGTACATTGATTATTTTATAATTTCCGAAACCCCCATTTCATTAAAAAAAACATCCAGTGAAACATAATTCACATTCTTAGAGAAGGATATGGACATGATGACACTTTCAGCTAACAACCAGTAGCTTATAAAAAGGCCACCATTTTTACTGGACTTTCTTAAAACTCAAGAAAATACACACCAAATAAGATATTCCTTATACATTCTGTTGAATCCCAAACACCTAAAAAGATTGGATCCCTGATCTGAAGTAAATTGAAATTCATCCCAGCATTAAAATGAAATGCGCCATACATAAAGTATATATCTCCATCTCCCTCAACTTTAAAGAGGAATTATACAATAACCCACAACGACCCACAGGAAGATCTCTGACTGTGCATTACGCGCATTATCCTTTTGGAAATGCACATATTTCATGGGATGATGGGTTTTCTGCTTTGGGATCTCTGATGATGATCATCACGATGATGATGATATTCATGGTTGAATAACAAAGGTGATTTTTTGCTGGTGACATCTCAATCGATGCGGCTGGACACTTTGGGACAAAGGATGAGTCCCAGGTGGAATCCCTCTTTGTCAGCAGGCGTTGAGCCGTTAGCACACAACTCTGAGGCTGCCATCCAACATCATTGATGTTTTTTTTGAATGGGAGGAAGAAGACCTCTTTCTCCTTTCTCCCTCTCAAACAATTTTATTCCTGAATAACACAGATTCCTCCATACTCATATGAATGGATGCACCTCCCTTACATAATACAACAGATCATCATCATCGGGGAACCATCAACGTTGTTGCTTCACATTATTTTCGAAGGACAGCCAGAACCTGGGCCCTTTGTTGTAGTATCAGTTGGTTGGGTAAAGTAAGCGCATGCAAAGATCATCATCGTATCCCCGTCATCATCCTCATCCTCTGATCATCCTCTGAGGATAAAGATGTTATTTGCTGTGAACATCTCCATTAGAATTTTTCATTCATAGAAAACAACTTACTTATTTGGGAAAAGGTATGAAAATGAAATGAAAATGGATGCAATAACAATGCGAAGATATAAACCATTTATGATCATGATCATCGTGATGATGATGCCAGGAGGACTGGGATGGATCAAATCATCCTCCAAAAAAAAACTCCCAAATAAATGTAGAGGGTGAGAGTTGGAGATCAAAAGGAATATGGAATATGTATATATCTATAAGAATTGAAGACACACAAAAAAGTAAACATGAATAGTAAATAGCTTTTGAGGTGGTTGTGTGGTAGCTTGAAAAACTTTTTTTTTTGTGTTTTGTTGGTTGGTTGGTTGGTTGGTGGATCATGGTGATGATGATTTCCATTGAGTTTTGAATAGAGTGTGATCATGACGGTCATTGTGTTCCCCATATACACGGAAACGATTTTATGGGGTGACAAAGTAGATGTACGTGTCAGAGTATTTCAATGAATATGCTTTATACTACAAAGAGATATATCTCTATTTACCTATTTAGATAAGGGAAGGGAAGACTCCCTGCATAATAGTTGGGCAGAGAAAGGGAAAGAGATTCCATTTTTCCAATAAATTGAAAAGAGAGAAGAATCTGTTCCAACTCCAACTGCGGAGAGGAGAGTGAAGCATTTTTGGGGTTTCTTGCGCTATTCCGTAATATTGCTTCCTCCACAATAAATGATGATGATATGATATCGACATCAACATCAACTCATCGACATCAACGTATTTTTGGGAGAATTTTCTGGAACTTTTTTTGCCTTTCTAATAAGTATATTTGAAGATTTGCCGTGTTTTAAAATATAGCTAGGTATAATTTTCGTCTCCAAGCTGTAGTATATCGAGTTAGGAAAATATCAGACTTGTCATTTCTGATGATCATGTTCATCATCAGCATTGTAGGGATTCCAATCTCATTGTCGTTGTCAATTGTGTAATAATTCTCACGTGTTTGTACACCTATGCCATTTGCGACAAAAGATGAATATGGGCATCAACTCGGAAAATTCTCTGCCCGTGCATGCATCTGGCTCTAGATGTTTCAAAATATCTCGAATGTTTCGTAATGATGGGCTGTGATGCTGGAACATTTCATGTGATGCTGGAACAATTCATGTCAGTCAGCCTTTCGATAGCATCATCCCTATCCTGAGTGTTCATCTTCTCCAAATGAGTATTTTTTCCCCAGAAATACATATGTGTAATGTTAAGTATTCCATGAGAAATGAAGTATCTACAATTACAATTAAACTTTAGATACGGCGAGGGTCAAACTGATCATTTTGACCAGGTTTTCCTTCCCACATCTCAATCAGCTTTTCAACAAAAATGTTTTAATGGAAAATAAAGCATTTTTATCATTTATTTGCCACGTTCAAAAAAACTTATCCCATTCAATTTAGCAATTGTGGGAGAGTGTCAGCACTGCTGCTGTGCTGACTGCTAGATATTTCTTTATGAAATACATAAACCATGTCCTTTCCCTTTATTATTGCATGCTTGAAGAGACTCACATAAGAGATCTTAATTTTCTCGGGATTCCTTATTGTCACTTGGCGTGAATGCAGGCTTAGAACGGGGGTACTTTTTCTTATTATCTTGTCCAGCAACTGCGTAACTTCAAAGTGTGAATTGCTGTCCCACGTCATGTCCCATCCCATTCAAATTCTTTAAAAGGGACATCCTTATCTCGGGACATCCAAGATTTTGAGGTATTCAAAGATGATACAATGTATTTTTATTTTGTACAGGGATGAGCATGAGTATAGAAGAGAGGATCACTCTCTATTCATAAAATTGATGGGACCCTTTTCCTCCATGTCCCTTGCCGGCATACCTGACCATCGCAACAACATCTTCATCTCATCATCATCACCTAATCCTGAAAAAAACTTTTCGATCTGTTCATCTTTTTCTGTTCAATGGAAGATAGATGATATGTAATAATCTTCCCGTGTATGTAAATCCACGCCAGAGCAAATAGGATCTGCTTTCAAGTTCCTAATTGAGTTGTGGGTTTTCACTTTGTAAATCCATTTCCCATATTTTCATCCTTTGACACTTTCCGTGAATAACGCAACAATGGGCGAACTGATAGTATAATAGTGTAAAAATTCCAGTTTGGGATGGGATGATCATGAATGTGTTCATCCTCATCCACAATCATTTATTCTTGTTTGGGATGCTTCTCTAAATTTTCTCACCTTTCCTTTAGATTCCTCTCACAGATAATTTGAATGATGTGATAACGCAGTGACTAAACTTAATGCCTAAGTAATATCAATGGAGATATATTGACATAGCTTGTGAAATAGGTAAGTACTTTTCCAGTGGAATGTATTTTGTATTTCGTTTGTCACTAGCATAACGAATGATCATGATCATCATCCTGTCCCTTTTCCATTATTCAAGGGTCCACACCAGATTTACATGAATCTGATAGTAGTGACAATGAAAAGGATGAGATTTGAAAAATGGATTTTTATTTCAATGGAAAAAAATGTTCCATCCAAAACTCTGCCATGGTTTACCGGAACAAATGAATCAAAATCAAATGAGATTTCTTAAATTGACATACGAACATATCCTTCTACTGAAAGGATGAGTTGATGCAGCCAAAAAATAAATACAAAAACAAGGTGTAAAAAGTTTTAATTATGTAGGCGGGCCCAAATAATTTGATTTTTTTGCGTACCATTTTGTATTTCTTAAAGTCTACGCCAGAAAATAAAAAATAAGATTCATTTAACACGTAACTTCAAAATAGATGATCTGATGCGAACCCTTGAGTAGTAATTGATTAGGGAAATCAGAAAAAGATGTGTTGGAGGTTTGATAAATTGAGGTTAATTATCTTCTTGACACTGTTATTCCTCTCCCCCATGAATTGACAAAATATGGAGGAGTAAAATATAAATCTGGGAATCAAGTGGTTTCCCATCACATCGCCATCATCATTATTGAACCCTCCTCCCTGTTGATGTAATAACGATGCTTTTACGGTTTGGCATAAGCATGGAACCCACAAAGAGACTTTTCGGGTGAGATATAGACTCAGCCAGTTTATGATCATCATGACCATCATGATCATCGTCCTCATCTCAATCTCACTGAAGATATATCTATTGAGGAGAGAAAAGTTCGGATAATGCTGCTGCTGATGATAGGGATCTCTTTCTCCAGTTATATGGGAATGTGAGTGTGATTAATGCATCACGTTCGTCTCGACTGGGCGACCCGCTGAAAGCTTTTCGTCGTATTTCTCCTCATTGAAAATGTTACGGTTTTTCACCGAAAATCAGGGAGATCTTATGGATGGATCGTGAATCCCTTCCACTTGTGGTATGGGTAGGGTGATGCCACAAAAAGTAGAATTCATTGCACATCACAACGATCACACCACGTCTCCAACAGAGCTTAAGTGAGATAGGATGGAACTCTGAACTAGTCTGAACTATTGAAAATAAAAAACTTTCACAATCAGTTCCAAGTCACCCACAACCAAACCACTTTGAAAAATGCGAATCATGCCAGGAAAGTTCTGTAAAAAAATCATACCTAGCCTACCATTTCCAGCAATCAATTTCATCCCAAATGCCAGTATGAAGTGCCCGGATTTTATTAGGTAATAATGATTCTTAGCTTATATAACACAGTGGTCCGTGCGTTCCGCGGAGAGAGAAAGTACGAGATAGGTAATATCATATCATATAATATCAATTTCACTCGCTTACACCTTCATCAAACATCCAAAACTTTCCCAATCCATACATGACCATCACTTTCCCCAAACTCAATGAGACAGTGTGATACCACATAAAATTGCATTAGCGATAAGAATCAATATCAACATCAACTATCAACCCTCCTGATTACTCCTCTCCTCTCTGTTGAAATCCAACTACCATAAAATAGAGACAGCCTCGAGAATATCGTATTATCTCATCTCATGCTGGGAGGATGTCACTTAATATCCTGTAGAAAGAAGCCTATCGATTAGTAAGCTATATTACATGTAACGGGCTCAATCCACTTCCTGAATTACGAACGAGGGGATATGTTTCATAAGTTGATTTGATGGATCCTAAACATGCGTAATCAATGTTGGAGTTGGATCACATAATGCACAACAATATATAATGTGAGATGACACGTGTTGTAAACATAACATCATCCTCATCATTATCATCATTATCGTCATTCTGATTCTGACCATCTTTATCCTATCATATCAATTTCACATCATGGCAATCATCATCTTCGTCATCGTCATCCTCATCATTTGATGCCATTTCCGTGTCATTACGCACGTCTCCACTTTCACACTGTCTCTTTCCATCCATGTCTCACTGGATGATATACTTGTGCCCTCTTCCATTAATAGCCTTGTCGACACTTGACTGTGAAAGTGACTCTTCGCACTTCTCATTCTTCATCCTTCCATGGTCCTATCTAGCATTAAATGATCCATTCCATTCACAAGGTTTTCTAATATAAAAAGCAGAAAGGGTATATTTCGGTAGACAACTTTTTTAAAAAAGCTTCTAAAAGTGAAGTAAACCATTTAACTTGGAACAATGGCAAGTGCACCATTCTCCATCGAACTCAATGAAGAGATGAAATTGCTACATAATATTCATACTCAAAGATCTGACTTTTTGAATACAATCCAGCAGAATGATAAAAGTTTTTTGCCCTTGCTCGGTATGACGGCAGTTTTTTTGTCTCCATTTTTTTGATGGTGTGTTTATTATTCTGCCCATTTTTTTGGAAGTAACCCTTTTTATCTGTATAATGCCCCCTTTATGAATTGTACAATTTGTCCTTACTGAATCTGTCATTCATCGGATACTTCTGACATGCTGTTTTCTTCCTCCCGTTTTTTATATTTTGAATATCGAACAGCGCAAAACTTTTATATTATCCATCCAGCTTTTACTGTCTTGTAATCTTGCCATTACACTCCAGTAAATCTGTCTGTGGCTACGGCTATTTGTATGCATTGATGCATCCTTTTTTATGAATTTTAAGGTTTCACATTGAAAGGTTTTTTTTTAATATTTTTTTTTTGCTCAGAAATCCTTCTGTTAGACATCACAGGAGGCAAAAAAGGTTTGATAATTTTGATATCTTCTCCGAGGGCGTATTATTCAGAATATAAAAAATAAATCCGAAAGAAATTTTATATCAATTGCGTTGCATAATATGCATAGGAAAGGAAGGCATCTTCCATAAAGGAGTTTCCATAAAGTTCCAAAACATTCAAACAGTAATTTTCACAGCGGCAGCGTGAACAATTCTGACGCAACACCTCAGCCTTACATAAGCTTTTAATTTCAGGTAGAGAGAGAACATTATTGTTCTGTATTAATTTGCATAATATTGATCCATATATGAAAAGCGGGATATTTCTCATGGGGTGGTTGACTCGTTAAAAATGGGATAGATAGGCATCACACAAGTTATATGATATGTTTTTTATGATGGAGCTTTAAAAAGAAGTCAGCTATTGCAGTTCAAAGTCGACTAGAAAAATTGTGAGGGAAACTACTATAAAAGTGAAGGTAGATGTGTATCCAAGTTCACATGGAATTTGAGTTGCCGAAATATTCAAGTCATATATGAATGAGCTCCGAGAACGGAAGTCCCAGAGGAGCGTGATTTCATGCCGTCCTTCTTCTTATATGACTGATACAGTACAATTATCTTAAACTATCAGTAGCACCAATCGGCAAATTATGCCAGTGATGGTAATTAGAGGTCTACTCTGCACACGTCTACGTGATCCCCATTCCAAAAAAATATATATATATTCATTTCACATCATGGAAGAAAAAAATTTGACAAAGATAAATCCATGAAGGCTGTCCCTCCGCTTTTCATTCTCATATTCTCATTGTTTTCCGATGACATCACTTTTCTGTTGTTGATTTCACCCTGGCCCTATGTGTAACCCTCTCCCACTCGCTTCCCTCTCATAAAAAGAGATACATATCTTTGGAAATTAGCTTTTCCACCACCGCGCTCATTTAATTCCACCTCACAATATATAAATGTAAATATGTACGAACGAATGACATTCATGCATGCAGGCATATAAGATTTGATATGACATTTTAAGATTGTTTTTTTTCTCAACCCAGCTATAATATAAAAATATATCTATTATGATATGAGACAAAACAAAAAACGCAATCCATTATACAGGCCGAGCCGTGGCATATGACCCTTGTTCCTAATGATAGTGATGTGAGGATGACGATGATGATGACGATGACCAATCCATCGTTTGCACGAAATCCTCGTTGTCACCATTGAGCCTGCCTCGTGCATGTTGAATATTACAGTGAGAAAAATAAATCATATCATATAATGCGAATAAAAACATTCAACCTTTTGTTTGGGTACATGGGAAGGTGTTTTGTTCAAATGGACTATGAGGGCTAGCCTTGCGTTTTTCATTTTCACTCATTTAACCCAACCAACCCTGTGTGTAGGCGTTTATGTATCATGTACAAACCGTGGCGCAGTCTTTACCCAGCAGGTATGATTCCAGGTATGAATTTGGGTTACACAGTATGAATTTTCAAATGGCGAGTCAAATGGATCAGAGTTGACTTGACTTTCTAACTGGAATTGTAAGTAAGACAATTTCATAAACTCATTCTTGGGAAAAATATATCATCTAGCTCAAACCTGTATTTTGTTTCTCCTCAATCAAAATGTCTGGACTATGACTATGACCATGGTATAGGGAGACAAGTACACAGATATATCGTGCTGGTCATATAGGGCATGGCGCTCACACGGGTAACGGGAACAATAATATATAATTTGTTCCAAAGAGACGTATGCATACATGACGACTCCAGGTATAATATAATAATATAGGTACAAATATGTACTATTTGGTTTTGGTGGGTAGCTACTTGACTTCAGGAAGGTTTACCCTCTTGCCATATCACCACCACGATGAGAATACGATGACCGGGTTCACCTGCCCAGTCGAGCCTCTTTCGGATTTTCCATCCACATCCACCCCTTTAAATTCATTAGATCGTTGTCTCACTTTATTCCAGCCAGAGAGTTAAATTCATTTCACTTGAATTGGGTTCCCACCACCACCACCGGCGATACACTGAAAACCGAATGACTTCTGAATTGAATTACATATTTCGTTGTTAGTGGCGGTGGGTGATATGATGATGTTGATGGTTGTTCCAGTACGATCTGATGGGACGAGGTTTATTCCTTCCATCCAACTCTGGAATTACCGTTATTAAAAAGCATCATATTATGAATCATGAAGAGAAATTACAACCGCAGACATGAGTACATTTATATAAAAAGAAAAAGTGATTGTTTGCTATTTCATACACTGCAGTATCGTGGAATATGGTAGGTGCATAGGTTGAAGCCCATTTTCCCCGACATTTTTTCTTCCTCGTTGCCTTAATTACCTTCACCAACAACAATCCTTCCTCTCTCTCTCTCTCTTCGTCTCCCACTTACTTCATACCGGTTAAGGTGTAGTCATCCGATGGAAATGGATGAAGTGGCTCTCGTCGTCGTCCGTCCACGTCCTGGTCATGTATGCATAAAATTTTATCATTTCCAAGCTATCATGCCAGCGAAGAGCCATAAACATTGCGGATGTCTGATGTGAGTTATGATTGGACCGCATGCTAAGAATACATAAGAGCTTTATATATTCCCCGAGAAAGGAAAAAAGTGGGAGAGAGGGAAATGGAAAGAGAGTAAAAAGGCCACTCCATATCAATCTCCTATTATCATTTTGGTACATCAGTTCCATTATACTTTGACTCGAGAGGAGAGGAAAAAAATATGCTCCCAATAATAGTCATTCCCTCTCATTGTCGTTGTCGTCGTAGGGTAAATAATAATCTGAGCTGGAGGAGAAGAAGAAGAAAAAAAGAAAGCTTTTTCCGCTCTATGACGCATATATGAATGATATGATGATGTAGACTAGACTAGACCAAATACCTTTATGAAATGATATAACATTTCGGAGGGAATGGTCAATGGAATGAGCTGAATTTTCAGGAAAGAGGTCTGAGGTGATATGATGAAGGCGCAATAACCATGCCAGGGTCTTGATCTAACTATTTTTCTTGTTCTTGTCTCCAAATCTGATTGCTTTTATGAGAGAGGGAGGTTGAAGAATGAAGAGAGTGGATATGTTAGGAGAAAGGAGGAACGTCATCTAAGACGCGTTGCATGAGGGAGAAAGTTCACAGTTTAAGTATGTATAGGTATACAGGTATTGTTGATATGATTATATGAGTGTACGGTTATCATGCTGACTGGTTAATAGTTTTTTTTTGAGAAAATAGTACACGGCTCACATTAAATTGTAAACGTTTTCTTTAATGGGTAGAAAGAAAGTGAGATAAGTGGTCATAATATGACCCGTACATTTATTTTCATGGTTATAAACAGCCATAACCATGCTGGCTGATGCCTGAATGACTCCAGCCAAGACATAAATTCTTGATGGAAGAATGAATGCTTCGTTATGCAGTTATTTCAAAATGCAAAAAAGAAGAGGAACATAAAACATTTCAGATTCTTAACATTCAAATACATATTCATAAAAGTTAACTCTAAAGTCTAAACTAGGGTTAGTATATATAGAGTTTTTTTTGTAATTCTAGAACTTTTGTTGTTGAAAATCTTATCTTATCCTATCACTCTCAATTGCCATTTCTTTCCTTGCGTCGTAGTTTGAAATAATATATATTCTTGTTATGATGCTTGCTCTGGATTTTGCGTTTTTCATGAATGAAATGCGGTCATGATTTTTACTCAATATAAAAATAACACTTTTCGTTTTTTGATTTCAGAATGGGGACGACGAAGTGTCATCATCGGCTGACGAAGAAATATCCAGTCATAAAGGTAAGTATAACAGGAGGAAATGTTTTTGTTTTGTAGAACCCCTTCCCCAAATATTATTCAAGCTTTCGTTTCAATCATCTCGTCAAATATGATGCCTGTATATACGGATGGGGACTTGTGACTTGCATCAAGTGCCTCTTTATCAGTGAATGATTTGCAGTTTTTTTCACGAATATTTTAATCAATTCAACCTGGACTATTTATGAAAGTTTGATGAAGCTCGTAGAATAATCCAATGAATTCAGACTATTGCCTATTGCCTTGTCATCGGTAAATTTGGAGCAATTCATCCTTTTATGTACATTAAAGCTAGCCTGATTCACATATCGTTTGAAAAAAATCAGGGCTATAGCGTAACAGCAAAACTAAAAGATCCCATACATTTTTTAGTACGATGAATGCAAACTTGCTATCTGCTAACTTTATACCAATCAGTTTTTATTATTAATAAATACCGGAAGTTCCTGAGCTTCAGCTGCCTCTTTAGTCAAGCAAGACATCATAGGTAGACAAGCTCATAAAGGGATAAACAATTAACATCCGTGTCGGCATAAGTCTCGTCCCTTGATCCTCCTTCCTGTAATAATGAGAATTGCATGGAAGGGTATTTGATTGCATGTTGATGATGATCATGAAATGAAGTATGACTTGCGTGTTTTTTATACTACCAACCAAGCCACTGACTGAACTGCTCTCAATCATGAAATGAATCTTTTTTTAAACAATTTATAAACATACGAACATAAGTTGGTACTACTTGGTATATACCAACAATAATGGGAACCTTCAATTACTTTTATTTTCAGGGACGTTTTTACCATAAATCCATAATTATATTTTTTTCTGATTTCTGAAAAATCTATTTATTCCACTTTCTCTTACCTTTTTATCTTATGATGATACACATAGACGAGATTGAATTGTACAAAAATTGAAATTCGATATTTCCTTTTGGCGATCCCCTGTGATGTGATCTAATATAAACGAATAAGAAGAATTAAAGGATCTGTCTGCCATGTCATAGAGAATTTTCGTATTTTAGGGAAACTGCATCATGTCCCATCATATCCAAAATCGAACACAAGACACAAATGTCCTATTCATCTTAAATCATATATATTCATTCAGGCAGCACACGGGTGGATAAAAGTATAAATTCTATGCCATATCGCATCGGGTCAAGTTACTCACACCAATACCTTCTGCGATTAAGCATCCTATTCAAATGTCCATCATCCGAATTAGATAAGTAAACGTTAGACGAGGGAGAGAAAAAAAATCCAGTAAGGAAATTAAGCTCTCATATAGCCTTCAAGCAAGCTGGAATAGGGATACACAAAGATGATCCATTAAAAGATTATTATTACTTTTGTCAGCAACTCATTGCATATTGCACGGGTGTTTGTCTGACGACTGATCTGAGTGTTCAGTATTTTTCCCCCGATGCATGATCATATCATCATCACATCAGCCCAGGTACAATTATTTAAATAGAAGCCAATCCAATGCCAAATGGAATGAATCATTCCAAACTGAAAACTGACTGAAATAAAATATACAGATAGCAGTCATTATCTCTCCTCTCTCTGGAAAAAAGTGATAAGAAAATGTCGGTTCATTGTGCAAGGAGGGAAGGATAGTTACTTGATGCAGACTCAGGACCAGTTAACAGTTTATTAATGCAAAGGAAATAAAAAAATTCTGGGATTTACTCTGTAGATAGATAGGCCATGTCAGGCCACTAACCTAACAAATATCACCTTTCCATATTATTCCAACCAAGTCAGTTGAATGAGGAGGGTGCATAAAAAGTAAAATAAAATGATGATGGTAATAATGACTGATGACGAGGATGATAGTGACATGAAATACCTGAAGAGTCGGTTAATACTTTACATTTTGGATGTAGCCAAACCAAGCCATATCCTTACTCCTAGGAAGGATTTGGCGGGGGCATGCACTCGGGCTTCACTTCACTCATGCCTGGGTTCAGAATAGAACAGAGGCATAAACTCATATAGCCAAGTTCCTGATTGATAAAAGATGAATACCGGAAACAACTGTACCAGTTTATGATTATTAGGAACGAAGCCTCCATTCCGGCCAGGCTCCATTTTCCTCCTTACCTTTCAGCCAGGTAGGCATGCTGGAATGAATGATAAGTTGAGCTTGAGCTATAAAGGCACACAAGAAGGGAATAATTATTAGTGGAACCGCAACAATATGAGACTGTGACTGAGATACAAAAATATAATAATATTTGAACTTGTTCCTATCTCTCTATTCATCCAAGTCAGGGAGCGTGGTTGTATGGTTTGGTGGAGCAGGAGCAACAAACAGAAAAGGGGTGGCATAAAATAAAGCACAAACACGAGCCCTTTTGATTTCCTACAGATAACCGAGCTTCCGGACCAGGTGTCATCTTTTTATCACGACTTTTGACCGAGACTCATGCTCGCTCCCGTTCCTTCCTTAAATATTGTTATGTGGAATGAACAACAACGTAGCATTTTTTTAGTTACATGATAACCATTAAGTATTTGTATATGGGGGAGCGTCGGATGAAATCCGAGTCCATTGTTATTTCAGTCGTTTTGTAAGGAACATCAAACTGATTTTTGTTTGACTTGAGTCTGACATGCATATACATTGTTTGCAACATTGTTGCAACTTTTTATGGAAAAGTTCATTAGGAAGGGCATCAGTTGCATTATTGCTCATTTAAAGATTTTACATGCTTAATTAATTTGTGTGTGGAGTGATACATGAGTTATTGACTGGTGACCCAAGTAATTACAGAGAATCTGATTGAATTTTTTCTTTAATCTGTGAGATAGTTTTATCGCGTTATTTGAAACGAAAATAAATTGTGTTCAGAAAGTTATAAATGACTTAGTTTTTAGACTGAATCTCTATAAAAAGTTATTTTGTGTTGACTCGAACTTGTGTAGGTAGCTTCCAAGATATCTACAGCATCAGTGGAGTGAGTGACGAACTCCGGAACAATAGCAGTAGCCTAAGTGAAGCCGAAGAACTAGATCGAAAGGGCGAGGGGGAGGAAGATGGAACAGAGACGAACGACGAAGACGAAAGAATTCTCCTTGACAGATCCCGAAGCCCGTCGACAGAGCGTTTGAATCACCTCGGACAGAATCATAATCATCATTCAATCAGCCATCAACTCCTTGCAAGCCATCTAAAGAGGGAGAAGACCCTAAATAACAACTCAATCTCTTCTGACAACGACAGCAACACGAGCAGCAACAATAATAATAACTTTGGATCAATCTCTGCTGCGGGGAGCTTTCTCTTGGGGCATCTATCCAGGGGCTGTGCGAGTGGGCGGCTGTCCGCTTCCCTCAGTTCATCCGGAGGACAAAAGAAATATCCTTGTGGACAATGTGGTCGATCCCTCACGGATCTTGCTAGTCTTCAGAGGCATCTCAGGTACAAACAAATTCAATTTTTATATGTTTTATATGTTATGCCATTTCATTTCTCAATTTTCCGATTCTGATCATCTATCCCTCGTGCATTTCTGCATTTGTTACAAGTAAATACAATATGAATGAAAATATTACTTTTACTAAAAGTCTTTTAGTGTATTCACCTTTCCTTCTCTAATTTTCGTCAACTCTATCATGATTCATACATAAAATAACAGTTAAATAAGAGTTACTTATGTTTATAAAATGAGGTTCAGGAGATCGATCTGTCATATAAATTATCTCTTGGATCATCTTGGATTTCTATTATATTTATTATCATCGTCATAATTAAGGTGTATTCCTTAATCAATTTTTATACGGATTCGAATGGGTGGCTGAAGTTAGATGGTTTCTGGATGAAAGCAAAAATTTGATGATTTTGTTTGTCATGTCATGTCAGATGATGTAATTTTACCTTTACCTTATATCTATCTATATAGAGCTCAACATTCAAGTCCAAGAAATCACGCCTGTGGAGAGTGTGGCAAGACCTTTGCCACTTCATCCGGGTTGAAGCAGCACGCTCATATACATTCATCTGTTAAACCCTTCCAGTGCGAGGTGAGTAATATGCCATTCATTAGTCAATGAACATTGTAATTTTATCTGAGATAAACTATATTGCAATAACTTAGTTAACTTAGGTAGATTCGATGATTAAAACTGGAAATGAATGTCGATCCGAAATTATATTTTTCTCAAGTAGCCCCATATATATTATCTAGCGTATTTCATTTCATTCCTTGTATATATATATCAAATATGTAGCTATATACCTAGCACATTTTCGGATTTGAATCGATCAAATATTACTGACTGGACTCATTCTATAATTATCGATTTGTTAATCCGTTCTGATTGATGAAATCCCATCGATTTTTATTACTTTCACCTTCATTAATTAAAAATGTTCCATGAGATGTTTTCTTCTTCAAAGTGCTGAATGAACTCTTTTTTTCCCCTTTAGGTCTGTTTAAAAGCGTACACCCAATTTTCCAATCTCTGTCGCCATAAACGAATGCATGCTGACTGCAGAGCACAATCGAGATGTGACAAATGCTCCGCTCCCTTCGCATCAAGTGCAGCCCTTGCAAAGCATAAGAGATTTTGTGACGCAGCTTCATCCGTTGCTGGGAAGACCGGAGTTCTAGGATCTGCTTTGGCCCAGTTCCCCTTTCATCATCAAGCCCAGAATCAAGCAGTGGGAAACAGTATACTTCCATCAGTCAAGTCACAAGGTGGAAAGGGGGAGAGATCCGAATCCCGTTCTCCAGACAAGCAGCGACATCAAGGGGATCCGGAAAACTCTATTTTGAGTCCGGACTCTGCAGCGTTCCTCTCCAACAACAATACAAAAGGCAACCCCAATCCAATGGAGGCTTTACGGCTGGATCTATCCGGGTTGAGTGGCTCCCCTAACAATCCCTCCGGTAGGGGTGGTGGTGGTGGGTACGGCCAGCCCTTGCATAGCAGCTTCAGACATCAGCTTTACAATGCTACTCGCCTTCAGACAAAGGCAAGGCATCATCCCATTACGCCACCACCAACCACCCACTCACCCGAGTCTTCTCCAGGCTTGCCAAATCCCAAAGATGACCCGGTGATTAAATCAGCAGTAAACAACAATAATAATCTCAACAACAATAATATCCGAAAAAGTCCAAAAGACATTATTTCCAATCATCATAAGCCACTCAGTGCTGCTTTCCCCGGGCTAATGTTTCCACCATCATTGCCCCTCTACAACCCATTTGCTGGTTTGCCATTATGTCCCCAGCTATTTGCTGCAGTAAATTCCAACGGTCAGCCTACTAAACTTGGGAATGGCCATGGGAAGTCAATTTCTGAACACATGCGAAATCTCGCAAACGGACAAAGGGCCATGTCACTTTCACGATCCCCTACCCCACCAAGGGAGCATTCCCCGGAAAAGGAGGAACTCGATGTGGAGTTGAGTCCGGAGGAGGAGCCGGAAGAAGAGATTGAAGAAATTAAGCGGGGTGAGACTCCCCTCGATTTAAGTATTCAATCCGGTGGTGCTGCTTCAGTGGGGAAGAACGACGATAGGTCATCAGACAAAGAAGAGCCGGATGATTTGAGCATGCCAAGTCACAAGGGGAAAAGGGCGAGGTCACCCACCCCCATCAGAGTCCACTCCCCACCAAAGATTATGAGGGAAAGCAAAGATTTGATTATGAAAGAGCTCATGTCAGGTAAACGTGAGGATGTGGCAGAAGCTATCGAAAGAAAAGTTGGAAACAGGAATCAAATGATGTCCAGTCCTAGTCCCTTGTCACCACCTCATCACGCTTTGTTTCAAAACGCCCTTCAGCTAAGGAGAGAAGGTCCGCAGATCCCATCAGGGGTGGATATTTCTGATGAGAAGGCATCAGCATTCTCCCAAATCATTGCCCCACGACCACTTCATCCATTCTCCAGATTCGCACACCCTCCCGCCCCCTTCCCAGGGCTGCCTCACGGCTTTCATCCCAATCCGTTCAATCCCTTTTTCCATAACACACTCTCTCCAAGGAATGAACTCAGCAATAGTCTAGCTGGACCAAATACCGTCTGGCAGGGAAAAGTTGGAAGCAGGTAATTTAAGACTTTCTCTTTTACACCTTGCATTATTCTATTCTGTCAGATACTGCAAGTCTTTGTTCATGTGTTCTCACCATATTCTTTTTTTCTTCTTTACAGTAGATACACGTGTAAATTCTGTGGCAAGGTGTTCCCCAGATCCGCCAATTTGACTCGACATCTCAGGACCCACACCGGTGAGCAGCCATACAAATGCCGGCTCTGTGAGAGATCTTTCTCCATCTCATCAAATCTCCAGCGTCACGTCCGCAACATTCATCACAAAGTGAGTTAGCCAGATCACTATTCCCAACTCGCATGCCCTTTGATCTCAACTCTCTAAAGGGTAATTCCAATGGCGGCTCAGTGATAATGATTGTGATAACAGGAAAAACCGTTCAGATGCCCACTTTGCGACAGAGCATTTGGACAACAAACCAATCTGGATCGACATCTTAGGAAGCATGAGAGTGGAGATAGCATGGACCATGACTCTTCCTCACCCTCTCCATCACCCCCAGCTAGAATTTAGGGAATGTACGTGCTAGATTATTTTTTTTGGTGACCCGTCTATAACACACCCGAGCTCTCCTTTCTCCTGTGGAATGCATAATTTCTTCAAAGGATTTTAATGCATCGAGCACCCCAACAAAGGCACAGTTCAACAGTAGATCTCACCGTTTATATAAATTCATAAAAAATATAGAATAGGTACGTATAAAAACCCCCCCAAATATACTTATATAAGATCATAGATCACTTATGAAGTTTTATATTATCCCAAACATAGCCACTTATATAAAAATAGCTACTTAAGTATATAAACGGTTCTTGACCTCTGAACATTGCTCTCTGTTCGCCATGCAATACTACTTACGGTAAAATGAACGATTCTCCTGTTATCATAATACTCTTTAGGAACAGCCTCAATAATTCAGTAATTTATAACTATTTAATTGTATAATATGCATATTGACACTGTCTAGTTCTGGAATTTCTGAGAATGTAATATCTGTATGAATGAATGAAAGTTGGTTTGATTTGGAAATAGCGTGTCTGCTAAAAAATGTAATAATTAGATCTAAATTAATCTTGCCGAAGGTAATATGTATGTAATTTTGCATTCTGCCACACATATCTAATTTATTCGATTAGTAGGGAATTATTCTACATAATTGGTATGAGTATGTAGACTCTAGAACCTAACATAATTTGAAAAGTAATCCTATCATACCTTTTAGCAAAGGTATTTAATGTAAAACATTTCTAACTTCTAAAATGGCAATCCTTTTCACTGTTTCAAAAGTTAATTAATGGCAATATTAGTGTTAGACGTATTGTATATCATATCACTATATTAACTTTGGCGATCTTGATCTTTGGAAGACATTAATAGAATTAATATCAAGGATCCCTTGTCACGTCGCAAATTCACGGCTAATATCAGAATCAAATCACTGCTTGTTCAGTGCTCACAAAACATGTTCCATTGGAGAGGTCGTTAATGGCTGAAGTTGGGGAACTGAAATCATAGCAAGCTTATTTACTACTAATAAAAAAACTGTAGCTTTTGTGCATTGTGCTTTACATAAATAATATATGTAATAAAATAACCTATATGTAATTCATAATTAATAATGAAGGTTCCAGTTTAATTGTGTCGAAAGTTGATATGTATGTATAGCGTTGGCTTAGATGTTGTAGGATAAGACTAATTTATTTTACTTACCAAATGACGATAGAATTACAATTATTCAGATATTCATGTGTAAACATAATTATTGTACTTTAATGTCGATATTTCTTTAATTATAGTTACTCTAAAGTTATAGGAGCATAGGTTCACGGTAAGTAAATTGTAATGTTGTTTGGATGTACTTAAGAATTAACCTAAACTAAACATTAATACTAGAATGCAGATTATCTGACATTGCTAAAAATTGCGAGTGAAACTTAATCTTATTATAGCTTGTTAATTATCTTGTCGTAAATTATAAGTGAAAAAAATGTAGATATATTCATAAATAGATATGTAATCAGATTTCATATTGCAAATTCTTGTCTATAGTTAATACAGTATTGTAGATATCATATTTAAATATTTAGTTATTGAATTAATATTAATAATACAACTATTTAAATATACCTATATAGCTTCAAACTACATTTTGAAAATTGCAAATATTTGTCTTAAGCTCTGAGTGAGTCATATTCAGAAATGCACATGAGAAAATTCACGAACACGATATAATTTGACATTATAAAGTTTAATAAAAATTGAATTGATGAATCGGGTTGAGTGAATAATTTAATTTATTTTTTCATGAACTACGAATATGTGAATGAAATCAGCATCCGAGAAACACCTTTATGACTACTTACCTTGCAAGCTTACTACTGAAATTATACCAGAGCCGAAGTTTTCCATTTACCGCAATAATATACCTAAATGATTAAATTCAGACTTTGGACAAATGAACTTGGTGTCCCTTTCATATATAGAAGGCCAACTTTCCATAACTGTGCTTTCAGCTTCGGTAATAAATCATGTTTCTCTGCTCATTCAAGAGTGAAATTATTTTAGGAAAAATCATTTTTATACTTTTATTCAATCATATTATAAACATAAACAATTACAATACACGTTAAACGGTTAGACAACATAATATAATAATAATAATAATAATAATTTTCAATGAAATTAGTAAAAGAGTACTGGGCGCGCACAGAATCAACAGCTCCGCACACTATTCTTAAGTCAATGGTAATGGGGTAAGTCACTTGTTAACCGGAAATTGTTAATCCAACTAAATTCTTAAATAATACATTTTAACTTAAATATTGCACGATTGCACCTATCGTTAAATGCATTTTCCATGCTGGTTAGTTGTATCGTTAATTGGCTCATTAATAAATAGGCTACCGAAGGAACTTCTGGACGAAATTAGTTGACGACACAGGCTCTACTTTAAAAAAGATAGTTTACCTATAATTATGTAAATAATTATTAATACTACACCTTACATTCTTCCTCATTTCATTTTTAACAACTATATCGAATCAAAATCAATTTTCAAGGCATTCTCTCACTCAGCCCAGCATTCATGTCAAAGTCTACTATTGTCTCATTTTCAAGACATTTTAAAATGGCATTCAATGCACTGGCAGTGTTGAACACGACGGTCACCTTTATCCACCTATCCAGACAAACAAGAGTTGGCGAGCGGAGTTAACTCTTTTGTGAAATAAATACTGACATATTAATAGCAATAAGAGGCAGACGCTATTAGGTTAGCTCTTTTCTCTAATGAATTCTGAATTACTTAAATTGTTAAGTACATATTACATTTTTATTCCGCCTAGATCTACGATTGACATTTTAAAATTGCATAATAATCTCATCCCGGATTATATTTACTACTACGAGCCAATCGCGAAGTACAAAACATTCGCGCTGACGAAAGTTGCCACAAAGCACACTGGTTCCACTTGTTAAGGCATTTAATATTCCCGTCTCCCCCTTCTCGATGAACACTATCAAGGCCGTTTTAATCATATGGGTTTGTTGTGTTATATACACCTAATGTCAATAAATTAATTTAATTATTTCATTATCCCTACATATTTTGAATTCTGGTTCATCCGAATGAGTTTTGCAAAAAAAAAATTATCTATCTATCAGTCTAGTCTATTTTCCTTATAGGCAATTAAGGTCAATGATGACAGTACAAATATCCTCCTAAACATAATTTTAATTAATATTAACGCATGTTAAAAGCTGCGGAAGAGCTACGTTTACAACAGGAGTGTAGCCTAACTAAACTAGGAAGTTTTTGTTAGTGACTACTGACTAAATGTTTTTAGCATTCTACAATCATATTACGAAGATTATCTACCTCTTTATGACTTTGGTAATACTTTTCTTATTTTTGCTTAATATTTCCTAACATTGCAGATTGGACTGGACTGAGTTATAAATAATGAATGTATTAAAATCTAGTAGAGATAATAGGTTTAACAGGTTAATAGTAGAATGCATGAGAACACGATGATGGTAGCATCTAACAATCATATCGTGAATAATGCACTTGTAAATAAGTTGACTGGGTTAGTTATAAAAACAGAGAGATTTAAATTATTTTCCAGAGTACATTGGGTTCTTGAATGTGGAGGTGGCTTGTTTGTAGATGGGATTTTCACCCTGCAGAATTAACAAACAAAATGGAAAATTAATTAATAGTGATACATGATTTATTTCAGTTGCATAATATCATGAGAACATTTCCACTTACCGTATCCCATTTAGCACTCATCCTTTCCTTCTCGAACCTCGCATACTCCGCCCTGTCATGGATATGAGTAAGAAGCTTCCAAAGGAGAAGGAACAGCAGTCCAACAATGACAATGGCACCCACAACTCCAGAAATGATCCAAAAGATGGGTGGATCCGGAGGGCAATCCTTCGTTCTCTGGGCCTTAATATATAATTTGTTTTGTGGGGTGTAGCCATATACGAAATAAAATCTGCAGTGATCGGATTGATCGGTAAAGGCACAGTATTTTTCATCATTTTCCTCATCGCTGCTTGCGACATCAACTGGTTCCGGCTCTGGATAATTCAAACATTCCTCGCGACACTGGTCTTCGTCTTCGAATTCGCCGGTTGCGAACATTCGGCATTGGACACAGTCCCTCAATTCCTCGCAGCGACCAGGGCATGTCTGCAAGAATTCAGGATTGATTTCAAATTGCATGAGAATTGAATGAAAATGCATTCGATCGTGAAAACAAAGGCGAATAAAAAATTTAATAGAGTTTAATAGAAAAAACTTACGGGACATTTTTCACAGAATCTTCCGGAATATCTTGCAACGGTGGTGTTACATGCACATTTACCACATTCACAATCTCCCCTTCCATTACAAATATCCTCGCTTCCAGGTTCTATGCAGGAATCCTTTATAAACAAATAAACGATTAGGATTACTGTAAATGAATTCATATTTAAATATAGCTTGAAATGATAATTATTAAGTTGTCCCAACCGTTCTTGATGAACACTGGCAGGCACTACCACTCCAACCGGGTGTGCAGATACATTTCCCACAATCACACCGACCATGATTTTCACCGGAACAGAGAAGCCCATTGTCTCTCTCACAACTAAAGTTATCGCATTCGCAGAAAGCTCCATCAATTTTCTAAAATTGAAAGAATTTCAAATTATATTTTGAACGATTTATGACAAGCATTAGTTTTAGAGTGAAATATTTTTCAAAGTACCTCATTCGGATCTCCTCTTTGCTGACACTCACATTGGCCACATTGACATGTACCTCTAAAAATTCAGAATGTATCAATCACAATTGCTGAATCAGATCAAATAATATATTAAATCCAGTTACAATTGTTCCGGCGTTTTTACCTGTTCGAACATACGACATCCGTGGTGTTGTCTTGTCTGCAACCACTGTCATCGTCAATACTGGCACCATCCCGGGCATCACATTCACACTTCCTTCCAAAATGATTCTCATCACATTCACAAACTCCACATTTGGCAGTACCCCAATTATTACACAAGGTGGAATATGGCTCGTAGCCCTGTTTCATACAATTAATTAAACAAATATTAATTTACACTTTATATACCAATAGATGTGGTGTGTAACAATGCAATTAGCTGTCAAATCCAAATTTACTTACCGGGTTTCCTGGAATTTCACACGGGCACTCACAAAGCATTTCCAAATCTACTGTGAGACTCTCGTTAATTCCAACTCTGTAAATTTGGAATCGTTGTTTCCATTCATTGGGATTCTTGGGGCATTCTGGAACTTCTATCTTGACCTTGAAGCTGAAACACGGATTTTTTTTATGATCAATTTGGAATGAAATCCAAATCCGACATAATATGCAAAAATATTTAATTGCTCTTAATAATTCTCACTTCACTACACTGCCAACACGAAGACCGCTACATTTATTGGTTTCAATCCAAGTTGGAGAATCCATGCATTTGGAAAAGTAGGAAACCTTTATATTGCTGGATGCCGTATCTTTAAGCTCGACAGAAGATGTTATTTTCTATCCAAATAAGCGAACAAGAAAGTCGTTAAAATTTTCAGTCCTAAACCCGTATTATCTACCATGCATAGATCCTCGGTTCCTTCATCGGATTTGTTCGATTTACCTGATATTCCTCTTGTACTAAACTAACTACGTTAGTAGAATCCTGAGCCAACACTCCGCAAGTGGATCCTTCAACTTGCTGACTCAACCTTTTGTAAATGTCAATTTGTTCGGCGGTGACAGCAAAAATTAAGTTCATTGATTTTTCCTTGACTTTTGAGTTAATTTGAGCTACGGAAGGATAGTCCTGAAGAGTTGAATGAGTGTACTCTCCCTTGGAGTCCAAGTGACACTTTCCATCGTTGGGTTTTACAATACCGCCAAGCTAAACGTAAAGATAAACATAGTTTCAGTTTTTAAACTCCAGTTCCATATTCCAACCATTTTAAGTCACCATTGAAATCAGTTACAAGATATGACGCATCTTTGTTACCTTCCCATCTCCAGCATAATGAAATGAGGCATCGGTTGAGAAGACCAAAAGTTTACGAGCTGCTTCTCTCCATCCTAAGTTGGAGCAAAAGAAAATTGGGAATGAGTTATTTTAATGAATTTGCAATACTCTTTTTTACTTTGCAATGAATGGGGTTTATTTTGGGCAAGCTCTTTAAAACTTACCAATTTGATTGCATACAATTGCCTGCATAATAGCATCAAATCCTCCTTCGGGTGCATCCAAGTTCCCGGACACCCTCGCACTCTTTACTTCTCCCTGATATTTTAAAGGCATTATTTAAGTCATTGATTTTACCTCACATTATGCAAATTTAATCAAGCAAATTCACACTTTTAATAAGCCAACAAAAGCAGTAATTGGTTAAATTAAACTAAAATAGTAAATTTATAATACAGTGTCAATAATATAGCATTAATAGTTTTGTCGGAGTACTGAGTACAACAATACTCGAAGGTGTAAAATTCAATATATTTTTTTTGAAACAGAAATAAATCATATTTTTGTATTTATAACAGTCCATTTTGCAGAGTTTATTCATGAAGAACTCATTCATACATAAGTTAGTGTGTGTAGGCATTCGAAGAGAATGTCAAATAAAGCGTCTCCAATCTTTCAATGTCAATATCGGGTCGTACTAGTAATCGGAATGTTTTGTCAACAATCGATAACTTTTAACTTTTGTGCATTCCATAAATAGTCAAGCATACGATATATGATAACGAAGCCATTTTCTTTTGTCAACAATTTGTCGATTAAAAGGTTTATGTAGAATGTAGTCATTTACAACTATCATAAAGTAAAAAGATTATTAAAAAGCATTTCTGTGATACCACATAATAGCACATGTTATACGCAGTACCATTTTATAGGGAGTCCCATGGACAGTATTAAAGCAATCAGATAGTTTATCAGCTTCAGGTATTTTACTTAGTGATTAGTATGGAAGTTTAAAATGTAGATTAAAAGCTCAATGAGTATTCCAGAAGTTGCTTTCCTGTAAAATAAATTTTGCGTTCGTTGAGTTCCCGTCGGACATTTCTTAAAATATGTCCGAGTTGTTATATGTGCTTGGAAATGAGATTACATGTTTTTAAATTCGTTTAAAGTGGATAAATTATAATAATTCGAAGTTTGACTACAATTTCACACTCAAATCAGTTTGTTGTGGAGTAAATAGAGATAAATAAACTACAAGGGTAAGTAGATATAAGGATAAGGATAGTAAATAACAAACAAAACTGTTACTGTTAGCCAGCCACTTTCACTCAACCTTTTAGATATTTTCTTGTTTGTACGAAGATAAGAACATAACTTACTGCAAAGCGGGACGTATCTTGACTCAAGGACATGACATTTTGAAATCCGTAGGGTGCCTCGCAGCCTGGACAAGGCTGGAGCAAGCTTTTGATAAATTCATCAGTTATTATTAGGGCCATTCACTTACGTATTTGCATATGAATGAATATAGTGGATCGGAATTTTCATTTTCGGCATAAATGCCAATGCCGAAATACATCTTACGATAATTAACGATGACAAAGATTAACTTACGGAGACTAAAAGTAAATGTTTTGGGAACATTGCATAAAAATTATATATTGGCCTAACTAGACTAACTATGTGCAAAAATGTAAATGCCAATACTTTTAGCAGCCCCGAACATACCAGCAACCAATATTGAAAAGGTTTACTTCGGAACATGCTTCAAAAGGATTTCAGGATAACAGGACCACGGAGGTTTCGGACAATTGGAATTTGGAATAGGTATACCAAAATATTTTCTATGTACAACATAGTCGGAATTTTTCCAAAATACAAAAAGCCGGAGCCCGGAAGCCCAAAGAAAAAAACGTAAAATTACAAAAAAATATTGACCGTACTGAAATAGCTGCGAGCTACTTGCTAGACATAACCACAGAAAAAATATAGTTGCGCCTGAAGAACAAAAATTACAAAAAATGTACAGCCATGTTGAAGGGTGGTTGTCATTTCCATCAAATTGTGTCAGTCAAAAATAAAAATGTCAAAAATTCATGTCATTTTTTCGCATTTAACACAATATAAGTACGTATGTAAAAATTGTCATACAAATATTGCGTGTTTGGTTTTGAAGTACAAAGTACGAACAAAGATACAAAAATAAAATATTTGCGTGCGTGCATTTTTTTTTACCGTGCACCCCCCAAAAATATACACAAAATATAGAACAGTACTTCCAAAAAGTTATTTACAAATAAAATATAGCTTGTCTTGCAAAAATACAAAAATAACGCAAGAATTAGCTAAATTTTGTACTGTGCAGTTGTTCAATGGACATGTATGTACACATTTCAAACTTACAGAGAAACTGCTAGTGTTCGTGGTGAGAATTAGGTGATTTCGAAATCCATAAGGGGGAGTACACTGGTCACATGGCTCTAACAGTCTTAATAAACCCTTTAACTTATTGAGATTTGTTTCGTGTACATCTTATAGTTATATAGATTAGTTAAAATATCCAAATCCATGTATAATTTGTAATTTTTTTGGAAATAATTTGAATATGTCCATGACATGACTCACTTTTTCTCCACTGTTGAGACGAATGGCATAACCACTTTGTCCACAAAAGAGCCAAAACCAAGCCGGAAGTTTGAGGTCATGCTTTGCATCGTTTCCGCAAGCAGGTTACCCAAGTTGGAAAGCTCATCCTGGAAAAAAGAATCATGGTTCATTTCATTCATACGTCAAGGTTGGTAATAATTGTTCATAGGATAAAGCAGATAATTTGGGAGTTTATAATTTTGTGCTTTACCTTATCATCCTCCATAGACTTGGACAAGTCCATCAAATAATACAAGTCAACCGGATAGTCCTCCGCTTGTGCATACCACATATTCATATCGAATGGTTGGCCAACTCGCAGTCTTATCGAGACATGCTGGGGCTTGATTTGAATTGCAGATCTGTGTTCCGAGCCTTTTGAGATCTCTTCGTCCCTGGAAGCCAAGTCATAGTTAGGTTCACAGTACAGTCATAACATTTTAAAACCTTACATTGGACATATTTTTTTAAACAAACTTACATCAAAAGTTCATATTGATGACTTGGATTGATAAGGTACTCTTCAGTACATCGAGATTCAGTGGGAAGAGCCAAATGCCTTGTTGCGGTGTTGCAACGAGGATATGGGCTGTTATCGGATCTTTCATATTTCTGCAATTTGCAAAATTACAAATCGTCAATTTTTCTTGAAAACAATCCAGACATGCGAAAATGCAGCATTACCTATTCCTAACATATATTTTAAAATATTTAATTATTTTCTTACAGGCTGTGCACACCACACACAATCCGGGCTCCTGATACACTCCCCACAAGTCTTTTTCGCTGTGCACGAGGAATTTGAACTTTGACCAGAGACTAAACACGCAGTATAAACTATCAGTATAAAAACTACAAAACCTAGGTTCCTATTATGGCACGTCATTTTTCCTTAATTTTTCTACTGGAGATCCAATGAAATGTGGCTCCCTTCAAACACGGGAGGGAGTGTGTTTGGCTATATCTTATGTGGGAAGAATTTTCCCTTAACGTTAGAAAAATGTGTACACTTTCGCTTTAAATTTCTTGTGCTCCTTTTGTACACTGAATTTCATTCCAAAAGTCGGTCCAGATAAATAATTTAATTTAATATCCTACCTAATAATATCCGTCCCAACTTGCAGATTATTGTACTAAAATTTAATTTACTTAAAGTCTACAAATATTACCCACGCATGGAATCGTGCGTCGCTGCAAACAGAGGAACTTTTCGTCTACCTTCCTATATAACTATATTAGTGAATATCGTTATAAAGCACTCCACTCACTCCTCCATCCAACGATATAATTTTTCGTTATATAATATACTCCAATGTAAATATATCTATATCAATCTAGTTGCATACGCAAGCAAAAATGAACCTCCACATATATGTATATGGATTGTTTATATGCTTTCCCTGAGAATGTCAACAAAAATCTGTGACTTGTTTCATCAAAATCCAGGGGAAATTTTGATTGATAATCGGATCCAACTAGCTCCCTGACCCCTGGCCCATGTAAAATTTCTAATTTTCAAAAAAATAGTTCTCGTCTCCTCCCACACCCGAGTCAGTTTCAAACTCTAGTAACCCAATTGAGAGGTGACGGTGATGGAAGTGGAGGAAAGGATGAGTAATAAAAACAGAGAAGAGGAGAAAAAAAACATTCTAAAAAGATGAATAAAGCGAGATCATATCATTTATATAGATGGATATTATAGGTTTGCATGCATGCATTTTGTACTAGGGAGAACAAACATTCTCCTTTTTCTTGGAGCTATGATGAGGAGGAGAGGAGAAGAGTTGACGAAACTTTTCAGACAGGAGGAGGCATTCACTTCTACAAGGTATAAATGTTGTAAATGTTATAATGCGTAATGTATGTAGGCAGTGGGTTATTTGGATTGGGTTTGGATGGAGTTCATTTCATTTCATATAGACGAAAACGAATAGAATGGTCGTCGGTGGTGGTGGAAGGGATATTTTTTGTTGATCTTTCTGGGAGTACGATGATGAGATGAGGATGTTATGTTAACAAGGGAATCTATATGTAGGGTAATATTATAGGAATATAATGAAATGAGCGAAACCAATAATGCACTTTAACGAGTAACGACATAAGGATAATCTCACCGTTGTACTTCAAATGAAGGAAGAGTTGCCTTAGTCATTTTGAGTCATTGGATAGGCCAAGCCAGGCCAACTTTTTTGGTGGTAATATATGCCATAGCCCGAGTGTAAGTAAATATAAGCATGTGTAATATTGTCAGTAATGTGTGGGGATATATTTTTTTCTTCAGATTATCAACATGCCTTTGTGAAATAGAGTACAGCGAGAGCAAGAGCAAACAAAGCCTTTATACCAGAAAAAAGTTCAAATGCGTGGGCTTCTTCCGCTCCTTATATACCTATCTGGAAGGTGCATAGATATGAGCCTATGTAAACTAATATTGGGTGCATGCATTTTGTCAAAGTGTAAATGTTACATAATTTTTTAAGCAGAACTTTATATTATATTATATTACAAATTCAGCATTCATTCAGAACACCCTTCTTGTTCTTGTTTGAAACGCCAACACAAATGAAAATCTAATGGGAATGATGATGAGGAGAAATGTTTTTGGGAGCCAAAGAGGACATGGGGATTGGATTTGGGGGATTGATGAAATAGATTGGATATTATGACTCCCTGACTCTGAGATGAGTTCATCGAGACGAGATGATGATGGTGGTGTATGGATGGTCGTGTCGAATGTACTAGTTAAGATTTATGCTGACGAGCATTTTAGTTTAGTTTGATGGTGGGCCACCACACAGTTATATAGATTTTTAATGTGATGGAGCGATGCTCAAGCTCAATTGTGTCGTGTCCAATGTAGAATTTACCTTGGCAAAAATAAATCGACACTGATTGAATAAGTTAGCTAGAAGTTTTTATAAGATGTAGATTGAAGTTGGAACATCAACCCGAGAGCCAGAGCCAAAGCCAGTACAAGTCAAAACTCTCCAATTTCTACTGATACTCTTTGGTGGAGAAGGAAGGAGGTGGAAGTTGGCTGAACTGAAAAAGATGCTGAGATTAAAATGATGCCGATGCCAGCCAACAAGCCATGCTGCACAATAACATGCGTGGATATAACAGATCAATAAAAGATGTCATTGATTATTTTATGGTTAGCCCCCTGTCATCATGCGGATTCTGAACTTGCTTCTTCGTTTGTATCTGGATGAACAATTAAATGGGACTTACTTGTATTTATATGATTATATAAAGCAAATAAAAATTTATAATCACGCTGGTCGACTGAAATTTCACATAAGTTATCGGGGGGTTCCGTTAGACAAATCTTACTTACCATCTATTGTGTGGAAATGATTTATTTTATTTTTGTACGTCTGACTTTAGCAGAACATGTTTGGAGGTTCCAAGTTGTTTATTAGCTAACATAAATTACATACTTCTGTAGTTCTTTAATACATACTTTAATTTAAATATTTTAAACTTTTACTTTCATAGAGCTGTGCACAAACATGATATCATTTGCCAGATTACCGGCAGCTCGAACTTCCCCCACCTTGTTGTAACCTTTGGAGTTCATGTAGTCCAGAATACTCTGCTTTCCCTCAGGAGTATGAATAAACTCCACTGACAAAGTCTGAAGAACAAAAATAGCAAATAGCCTATTATTAAGTCTACAATAGTATATATAAGTACCTACTTGTAATGACTCGTCTATTCTCGTCATTAGCATTGCATTATTTTATTCACGCACCTTGATGAACACTTGGTCAAATGGAATGGTCTTTAAAACTTGAAGCTCATTTCCTTCTACATCCAAACTGAAGTAATCTACTGTTGAGACATTCAGTGCTGACAAGAGTGAAAATAGTGGCATGCACTGAACTTTTATTACTTTCCCTCGAGTTTTCATACTTTTGTTAGACGATCCATCATCGACAATTTTGCCTAGGTTGAACTTTTGTAAATAATTAGCCTGGAACAACAAGTTTAAAAATCATAATCATATTGAATTAGGCATACCATGGCCTTCCAAGAAGGGAAATCTTTTTTATAATTTTAGTAGACTCACATGATGTGGGTATGGTTTTACAGCAAGGCATGTTTTGGAAATCCATGCTTTTCGATTTTTCATTTTCATGAGAGCATAGTTACTCGGATCGCCTTCGACGAGTAGTCCCTGTTCAATCAATTTTAGAATTGTAACATTTAATTGTGCATCTTATCAAAGTTATATAATTCCCAGCGTGTTCGATTATTTTTTTCATGATGAGTTAAGGCATGTTACTTTCCACTCAAGATGCTGTTCCATGTAAAGAGTATTTGATCTAGTTTCACCGTCCAGGGCTCCGGCTTCCACAAAGAAGCCTTTCTTCTATTTTGCATAGTAAAATGAGAATACGATTTTAGCTTCATAAAAATGTGTCATCCATTTTAGGAAATTTTAGGATTTTTCTTATATTTTACCATGCTCCCCAAGATTCTCCGAACGAATTGTCCTTGCCCCATTGATGGATCTTTCTTTGGCTTATCCAAGTTATATTTGGCGTCCGTTTGAGGTTCGATAAGTTTGTTATCCCAGATATATCGAATGATTCTCATATCATTTTGGAGTAATTTTATGGGTTCACCGGACATTATTTCACTGATTGGTATTGGCACCTTATCTACAGGTCAGAACACAAGGTAATGATTTTATTTTGAATACGCTTGTGTGTGTTACATTTATAATGTGGATCTTCTTACCTTCTAGAATTGAGACTTTTGATGAATTTAAAAATTTAGAGCTGTAATTTTTATGGTTCTTATGAATGTAATGAAAGTACATGTAACAAAGACACAAAATAGATACGAGGTATACCAGTAGTGCCCATTGTCTGGTTTTGTTTTGTTTACGCATTTTTAACGGGGCACTTCTCATGCTTGTAAATTTTATGATTTATTTCTAAACTAGTTTTGCTTTTATTTATCAAAACTATAATTTAGCTATGCAATTTATATTTCACTTTGTACTTTTGTCTTAAGTTGATAGATGTTCGAACACACAAGAAAGATTCTTTCTGCATAATACCTGACTTCCAAAACTGTCTGACAGAACGATAATCACTTCTGAAACCGAAACCAATGACCGGATCCAATAAACTTTATTCGATCTTTTGGAAAAACTAATTCTACCCATTTAACTGCGTTCAGAATGTCGTTGCAAAAGGAAACTATTGCATTCATTAACTTTTAGGTGCATATGCAAAATTTTGTGTCGTTTGTCGGGCAAATAATATATCTTCTCCATCCTGTCTCTCCATTACCTTCTGCTTCATTAAAGCAAGTAATCTCTTATTTTAGGAGAATCATTAGTAAAACACCAATAAATCCGTAATAAAATTACTTATACTGATTCGCATCCTGTAAACCTAACCGATATACCGCATTCTCAATATGCCATGTTTTACACCTTGATTTTTCGGAAACTTGTATCTAACATAAACTTCTTTTAAGAAACCAATTTCTAATTTAATGTCGTCAGATAACTCGTGCTATGAACTTTTTTAGAATAAAATTTTCGATGACTATGACTATGCCTGAAATAAACCAAACGAATGCAATTAAACAGTAGCTATTTATTGAAATGAGTAGCTACTTAACTGCCAAGTTTATAATGAAATTAAATTTTACCAAAATTGAGTGTGACATGAAATCACGAAATCAGAAAAATATCAGATTCACGATGCATGAAAGAAAGCAAAATCACGAAATCAGACTCTCTCCTGCCCTGATGTCCAATCGTTAGTTATTTATGTTGTTGATTGAAAGTAATGAAATAATCAGTACAATAAACATGGTTTCACAGTTCCAGTTCTTTGTATCATTGCTCAAATATAAAAATGCATGGGCATGCATTATCTTTATTGTTATTAGTCTGTAATTCGGGATTGGTCAAAGTGATATTTTTCAACGAATAACAAGCAGATTAAAATATTTAGTTAGTTTTCCTAAAAGGTCAATGTTTACAGTGTTATCTATTTTGCGCATTGCAATGTTGTTTGATAGATTGTAGGTTAGATTTGGAGTCGAAAAGTGTCTTCTAGCCCTTTTGTCATTTTGGCTGGAGTCAAAAAGTGTCCTTTAGCCCTTTTGTCATTTTTGGCTGGTTGCTATTGTTGCAAGCACCGGCAGTTTTGTTTTACTTTAGTTTTACGATATAGCCATAGCCAAGCAGAGCTGTGGGCAGTTCAATAGAGTTCATTCAGTCATTCAGATTTTAGAGAAGTCCAAGTTTTGGCAAGTCAAGTTGTCGTAATTGAAGTCAATTTTGTTCTTATCATTTTACGTTAAATATCTTATCCTAAAATACTGTTACTGATAAGCATTCTGTTCATTGGTATGATCTTGTGTCAGGTGAATAAAGTGTCATTATTGTTAACTGTAACTAAAAGCTGTGTTGGGGTTTGATCATTGGGTCAGTAGTTAAGTGCGGGGTTCGAGAAGCTTGTGCTAATTAGTTTTTGACACGTTGAATTAAAAGGGTTAGATTAGTTTGGCGTCATATTGTTCGTGCATCGTTCATCATTAATGAAATAATCAGTACAATAAACATGGTTTCACAGTTCCAGTTCTTTGTATCATTGCTCAAATATAAAAATGCATGGGCATGCATTATCTTTATTGTTATTAGTCTGTAATTCGGGATTGGTCAAAGTGATATTTTTCAACGAATAACAAGCAGATTAAAATATTTAGTTAGTTTTCCTAAAAGGTCAATGTTTACAGTGTTATCTATTTTGCGCATTGCAATGTTGTTACTAAATCTGATAATGACATAATAAACTTTCCATGATAAACTAATGCTCATTAATGACAGGCGTAAACAGTTTGGTTGGGCGTCCTTTTTTTTTAGGGAAGGGTGTTATGCGAAAGAGATTGCACACCAAATTTAACACTACGGTCCAACATTTAGCACTTACATTTTACAATTAAGTTTTGATATAATTCGCAACATTAACATTTATAAAAGACAATTGAAAAACAAAATGAACCATTAAACCCGTGTAAATTGTTGCTTGAATGGAGTTGGTCAAATTCTTAAGATAAGGTACAGATCTAGGTTTTATGCAATTATATAAAATTGTGTTGGGTTACTAAATGCAATAACATGCTATACCAGTATCACAAAACTGTTCATCAAATCTAATTAAATTGGCAAATCATAATTATCGTAATATGTCTTTCTGCGTGCTCATTTCCACATATTTTGAGTACCTATCTGCACTGTTTGATCTTTGCAGTAGTGTACAATTTCAGTTTATGAATTATCTTTTTACAGACAACGCATAAAAGTAATCAATACATTACTTTTCCCAAGTAGTTGACTGAACACATTATCTTTATATCATAATGTCATTACAGCACATGGTCGCTCGATTAATCTGCAAAATATTGGATACAATCGACATTCTATTCCAATTTAGCTTACAACTGCGTCGTCTGTTCCGTTGGAGCATATCCCGGAAAAGGCCTTACATTTCTCAAATACTTTGAGCTGGACTGTCTAAATATATTACATAATCCACAGGGGAGATGAGAAAAGTTATAAATTAATGCAAATATGCAAGCGACAAAGGGCAGCGCAACAAATACCAATATGATTACAATTGAGATGAAACTGTTCCTCTTTACATCCTCCTCTTCCAATTCACTACTCTTTACAGCGGTTTCATAATTCTTGGCAAATGCAAGAAAACTTTTGTTATCCTTGTGATGAGCTGAATTATCATTACTTCGGAGCGTGGGGAACTTTGCCTGTTTCCCACAAATCATGTCCTGTTGAGCAACAATATAATAGTTGGAGGAATCCAGATTTCCATCCGCGTCCATTTTCCCGTATTTGAAGAAATATCGACAGTCTGCTTTTGAGTCTGTGTGGCTGTGATGAATGAAACTGCACAAGTGCTCGTCATCTAAAAACACCAACAATCAGACAAATAATAATTCCATTTGCATTACTTCTAATTAGATCTTACGTAAGCTTACATTTACAATTGTAAGTTTATGACGTAATTACATCGTACAGTAATAAGCATGCATTTCGCATTCGTACGTCAACAATTGACCAAATCATAATCATAATTTTGTTATTACAATAATTCGCAAGGTTGATTAAGATCTTTCCAATGAGCTATATTTCAGCAAATAAGTAACACAATTCATGCATAATGAGGATATCTAACAAACAGTGCAATGCAAATCAAATAAATTCCATGATTCAGGAAATGAGATATATTTCCAGACAGGTAAATAAATTTTCTTTGAATTTTATGATTATGATTGATCAGTTTCATAATTTCATCTCGTCATTTCGTAAGAAACCCTCATTCATCCAACTAAAACTCACCTTGAAAATGAAGCTCCCTCACGATTAATGGAGTTGGGTAACTGCGGTCGCAATAAAAATGGCAATCCTTATCCTCCGCCAGGGGCCCCATTTTATAAACCCGGCATAGGATGCAGCTTCTCATCTTTTCACAATTAACCTATGCATAAAAACAACAGAATATTTAAATAATTTGGAGATGCAGATACTTGGTACCAATTGGGCTTCAATCATTTTTACGTAATTTCCGTAATCTATGAACCACTTTATTGCACTAAAAGAGATAATAAAACTACTTTGATCAAGCAACCTTAGATATCTTAAATTGACATGAATTTCCAGCCCAGCCATCCTTGCATCGACAGAGAGCAATTTCACTTGAGCAATCACATTCTCCTTGAGCCTCTCCCGAGCAAATTTTCCCATTTTCTCCAGTTTTACATCCTTCACATATAAGTTTAATATCAGCGGATCCATTAATATCCTTATGGATTTGATTAACTAATGCTGACATAATCACTGGTCGTCCAGCTAGACTAGACACAGTCTCGTGGAGTGCAACTGATGCCGTATCTCCACCCGATAAGAAGTGATTCTGGAATGTTAGCCATAGTATGACCATCACACATTTCCATGAAAAGTAGTATGGACCATGCTGGACGTGTAGTGGAAATGAAAAATAGGACGGAAGTAGATCCATTTGTGTAGGCTTCTGTTTCTACTGTCATTTACCGGAGGCACTTTATGAAATGTTTATCTTTGTCAAATATAATATTTATCAAATAATATGTTTCCCATATTTAAAATTAAATGATTGATGAGATATGCAGTTAATCTGAATAGTTACAATCTAATTATACATAGCACCTGTTTATTAAGTCAGCTTGTTATTGCTTATTTGACTTATTTGACCATGAGGGACACATTTTTCTGAATTATTTGCAACAAATGCAAACGTACATATCCTTTAGTTTTAAAAGCAGAAGACCAGGGATAGCTTATCCTTACCCATTTCAAAGCGCACTGAAACAAGCACACTTGATCATTCCGAAGACTTCCGTTTCGGATGTCGTTATCTCTGGCAAATACCCAATAAAAAATGTTGTATCATCGTCAGCCCTGAATTGAAGTAAGGATGTTTGTAAACCGAGTCACATTGAATCCAAAAAGCACTGATCAATTCAATTGGACTTCAACATGACACTGGTTTATTTTTATTTTTTATCGAGCTGATATTGCGTTGTTTCTTATCATTATCATACGAAGTTTCCTGTTTTGTGCGTACTCCTGATTGTGACACAAATAAATAAGCTGTGTGAAAAATTACTGACCTTGATGAGCATGCCATGTGTACCACCTCCATTTATCGCTAGTTCTTGTCATATCATGGCTAAGATAATTACATTTTACAGCGGTAAATAATCTTTAGATTGATTTATTGTCATTAGTCATTCGTTACGTCTAGCAAGACAGTGTCAAGTAGAGTATTTTAACATTGTATTTCCCAAATATGAATGACATTATAAATGTAGACATTTGCAACACAGGTAAATTTATATAATGCCTGCATCATAAAATAAGTAACACTCTTTACTTTACTTTCCGCAGTTTGCTGTAATAAATCATGCATGCATCTGTGGAAAGTTGCATGTGATTAAAAGTGGGAATACTACCCCGAGATGAACGTGACATTAGCATGACGAATGAAGATTGGAACGGTGGTATGAAGGAGACTATCAAGCCACAAAGAGTATGAATGCAAATGCAGTATTTAATGAGGAGTGGACATCAGACATCACATTGACAAGCACATGGATCTATGGATGTGATTATAAAAATGAATATGAGTAAGTCAAGTATTAAACATGACTTGACACATGACTTGACCATGGCCATGGGATAATTATAATTCTACTCTGTTTCTCTATACATAATGCATTGCAATTTTGCATCCTCTTATCCTGCATGAAAACTTGTACGATTCATTTCTCCGTGAAATAACTCCATGAAGCTGCTCGTGAAAGTGACAGTCAAAAAGTCAAGCATAAAGTGCAAATACTTATAGGTGCTGGGGTATATGATGACTTCATATTATTGAATAATTGGCTTCACTTAGGTAATCACTGATTAATCAATTTCACCGCTGCAGGGTTATATCAGAATCTGCGTCCGATGCTAACCTTGAATACCTAGTAATAATGACGTATTAAAAATGAATGGCTATGCTTTGCACAACCTCATAATAAAGTGTATCTACATAATCCAAATATCCACTTGTTCGGGTTTTGACCAGAATAAGCTACTTCAACTGACAATGCAGTGATGTAATAGAAAAAAATTGTTTTTGGAGAAAGTTGACTCGATGTAAGTAATGTGAGCCCATTATATTCGCATTAACAAATTGAAGTATCTAATTGACAATTGACAATTAGAAGTCATATCTAAAAGTTTAATAAGGACATATGACGTAGTCAATCATATCTAGGTATGTCATCTGAGAGAGAGGGACAATTGAAAGTTAATTATGAGCTCGAGCAAAACTATACTTGACTAGCTGGTAACTGATGATAAGAATATGATTGATGATGTAATAAAATATGTAATTGCTGAAGTTGAGGTGATAGCATTCCAATTCCAAATCATGCTTAAGAGGCAAATCAAATTACATAACCCAAGCGCGAAGGTTTATTACATGTCTGGATTTCCAACTACCATTTATGCACTTCATTCAACATTCAATTCAATCATATATATGAGCAAGCAGAACCTCCTGTAGTTCCGATTTTCCCGTTCTCTTAGTAAATCATCGTCTATTTTTTTTTATATTATTGCGATTTATTATTCCATTTTCATAGTTGCAGAACTTCTTGAAATCCGGCATACATGAAATGAGTGGCGAGGTCTAGCGTTTTTAAAGTAGGAAAAATGGAAGTAATTTTACTACCGTGACTAATTGCAGCACTGCAGAGAATTGCTATTAGATAAGTACTTATTTACTACAACTTACACGTGCGCTATACATACCTCAAATTAGAATTTAATGTTTTTAAAAGATTCAGTTGCACAATAAATGAATAAACAAGCTGTTCTCAAAGTGCGTAATACTAAAGAATATGCTATATGAAAAACCGAAATTCTTTCCTAATAATATGCACAGGTATGCAATTAAACTTCAGACTTGTAGGTCAGCATATAATTCCCATAATTAACCATTCCCCCATCATAATACGTAGACGGGAAGAAGGAAAATAAAAACAGCAATCAATGGATCTCCAGCCATGAAGCAATCCCACCCAAAGCAAATGAATGAAAGGGAAGCACTCTTGTCCTGACTAGTGACTAGTATGCTTTTCTGCTTACCGTCACTGGCTCGCGAGGTTTCGAACAAAGTAAAATTTTTGCCTGCAAGACAATGTATAAAACACAGGTTCCAAATTTAAACGTTGTGTGGGAGAGCCGATCTGACGATGAGATGACGTACAATTAATGAGATATGCTCCACGAGTCCACGGGTAAGTACTTTGACTTACCTTCTGTATGAGCTCTTGAATATTTTATGCAAATCACTCATAATCCTCCCATCCATGGATGTCAAGAATCATTATTCCCAGCTAAAATAATTTACGGAAAATTGTGTTTACGAAAATATTTTCGAGAATAAACAGCGCAATGAAAAAACAGGAGAATGTTAAAAATTCATAGAAAACATTTCATGTCAAAACTAGGAAATGCAACTATAAGAAAATCCCACTAACGATAAACAAGATGCGTTATTGTACTTTTGTGTCATCTCATAATTATCATGATCATTAGAAAATCATACGTGAAACCTACGTGGAAAATCATGGCATGATTCCATACGATGTGATCCAGTCCATTAAAAAAATCATATCTGCCAAAGTAATATCCGTGATCAGTTTCCTAACATTCGTGATCATTTGATCGTACCACACAAGCAAATATGAAATGAGCCTCTGCATCATCCTCGTCAATATCAAAATCATGATCGGGCCAACTTTCAACTTCATATCCGAAAGTATCCTCTCATTCTAATCGTCGTCATCAACTCAAACAACGCAACTCAAGGTTGGTTTTGGCTTTGGCTTATTGGCGTTTCGCCTTCATTTCCATTGCATGTGGGAACATTTTGCATGGAAACCGGTCGGTCAGTGTTCGTACACGCCATCCAAAGCTGCAAAGGAGTAGGAGATGTAGATACAAAGCTCATGCACAGCACATTCGCATCCATCACATTACAAAGAGCCTACCGAAAATGTTAAAACTCCAAAAAACTCCAAGCAAAATAACTTAAATGAAACTCTTGGCAAAATGGAAATAATCCATTGCATGATTTCATGCTTCATGAAAATGAAATGATGATGATGCCATATATTCCTTACTCATCTCCACATACGAAAATTTTCGCACATTGTTAATCTTACGTAGCTTTACACGTTAGTGTTCATCGACTCATCATCATGTACGTATATAGTATGTAGTAGTTCATACAATTTTTATTATTATCTTCATACGTTCTTACATAACCAGGCAAACGACTGACGATGAGTATTATGGACTATGCAAAATATTATCTTTATATCCAACTATATTCAACATCCAGCAGAATAGTGGAATAGATCATCTCATATCATCATTATAGGATATTGTGTAAAGGAAGTTTTTTTTCTCTCTACATTTTGTGGGAGAGCCGACAACGCATGCGATTAAAAGTGGGAGACCATCCCTTGACAGACTGTCAGTCGATATTTCGCTCTAGCTCCTGAAGCAGCGGAGAGAGTTTCTGTGAGGTTCGTATATATTATTATTCTATTCTATATTTCCTTTAGCTTTTTTACTATGCTTTCTTCGTAATAATAATACCAAAATACCAATTCATATCGTAATCCTATATTTCCATTCTACATAGTACATCGTCCTTACATTCATATCAAATTTTGCTACATAGATAATATTGTATTGTTACTCTGCTGGCATTTCACTGGTTTTTCTTGGCCTAAGATACTTTTCCTTGTTATTCTAGTCGGTAGTCGGTAGTACTATTTCCCCTTAGAATTGAAAGGCCAGTATTAGTGACTTCCCCCTCCCTGCATGCAATTTTGCAACATTAGAGATACATATATCTATGGATGTTTCATTTCATATTCATGGGCATTTCTTCTTCTACCAACACCGACCGATATCCGAGGCGAGGAGAGAACTTTTGACTTTTACTTAAAAAACGAGTACCAATATAAATATCAGCCATAACCACACAGGTAGGAGGACTATAGGGCATCGTACAATGAAATGTACCTATATTTTCTACCGTGAACCATGATATTTATTTCCTAATTCCTCTATTCACTCTCCTCGTCAACATCACCTTCACCTTACCGAGGTTCTATTCTAGCATAGGTGCAGAAATACCTATTAACTTGTATTAACTATGAGACTATTGCCTATGAAAGTGACTTCGTTCCTTGCTAAATATCCGAGTCCGATTCATGAGGAGTACCTTGAAAGATAGTTTTGAAAGAAATCATGTGAATGAGAACACTCCCGTTCCCGTTTCTTTGTCGATTGCCATTGTCTACATTCATAAATTCATATAAGTGGTCGATATATCCTCTTTCTGGTACCGTTGCGATTTCAAGACTTGTCTTTATATCTATATCCGATGCTCGGCAGATGTATTAACTTTTGATATGCTCAGGCTCTGAGAGATTTTGCATGGGATAGGCTCTAGCATCTGATCTGATCCAGCAGAGAAAAGTTTGTGCTTTTTTGTGTCCTTTCCATATCCACATTTCTACATCATATTCATATCTAGTTTTTGGGTGCACCTGACCCATTCTATATTTTTGTTTTGGTAAAAAAGTATAAGTTATTTTTAGTCTTATATGGTTTGTTTTAGTTTGTGTTTTTGTGACAAAAAAACAAAGACGAATCTGCATAATTACTAATTAATTATCATAATAGTCCACTTTCCTTTAAAAGTTAGTGAGATTATTATTAGGCTAATCGTAAGCTAAATCAAGGTAAAGTTAATTTTGTAATTTTGTAAGTTGCGTTCCCTCCAAAGTCCATTTCTTCACAAAGAAATTAGGAGCAGTTTAGAATGAAGTGCATTTTTAACTTTGTGGGTGCATTTTAAAATCAGTTTAATCATTTATTGAAAAGTCACCCACATGCGTAGTTTATTCAAGAGTCAGATTGAATGATTGATGTCATGTGTGAAATTGAACTTGGGACATTTAAGTTTTAATTAATTTGTTTGTTTGTAATCTTTTGCAGAGAATACACTTGATCAGTTTTGATTTACGACCCTCGTCACTGTCAAAGTAAGTTTGGAGGATTTTTAACCAGAGTGGACATCAGTTTGGAAGTGGACATCATTGGAAGTGTATCAGCTAACTTCAAAGTATTTTAACTTAACTACCAATCAATCCCAGAATCAGAATGTCGGCAAAGGCAATTAGAGAAGCTACGGGGAAGGCCATCCTCAACAAGGCGCTGGCGGATCAGACCTACTTCGCCCAATGCAAGTTTGCCAGTGTTGACCTTGAGAATTCGGTGGATAAGGCGGCGAACGAGAATGCCTGGTTGACCAACACCCCGCTCGTGGTCAAGCCCGATCAGCTGATCAAGCGGAGGGGGAAGCTGGGGCTTATCAAGGTCAAGGCAGACCTCCCCACCGTGAAAACATGGGTTGAGGAGAGGATCAACAAGGACATTCAGGTAAAGTTAACTAAATGTTATGTTAAAGGCGTAATCTTTTTGATATGATATAAGTTTAATTATCTCATGTCCAGTTATCTTGTCAATTAATCAATAGTCATAGTCAATATGAAATCAGTACAGCTGAGCAGGGCAGACCATTGTTTTCAAATATCGATTACGATTACATAATTAGGTACATCATGAAATGAAGCGTCAGTTTAAGCCAAGTGCATTTATCTTATCTAGCAATTATATTATGAGGGTGTACTATGTTCCAAATGCCGAGTGCCGAGATTGTGAATGCACGCACGTTTTTAATGAAGTAGGCTTATGCAATATTTTGGCAGTTTTTCAGCAGTTTTTTAAGAGTTGATTGGGTTAACTTTATTGTTTTTTATTGAATCCATATCCATATTGGTTTGTTCGGGAATAGAGAGAAAGTCAGGTTGATTAGGTAAAGATGCATTTTTAATGGTGCATTGATAAATACATTGATTAATGATTATGAAATGTAGGAATTGCACTTTCTGATGACGTGGAGAGAAACTCGTCGGTTTTTCTTCAAAAGTTTCATATAGCTTATATATATATTGTAGGTCGATAATCGATGAGCATGTTATAATATATTGCAGCAGAGCCTTAAAATCATGGGGATTTTGCAGACAGACGGTCACATTTTATATTTTCAAGAGGAACTTATCTTAAGTTTGTGTGCTTATCAGGTTAACTTAACCAGTTTTAATCAGAGCCCGGTGCAGCGTTATGTAATGTAGCAGTTTAGCAATTATAGCCAGGGCATAGGGATTGGAATCATCATCATTATTACATAAAATATACATATAATTCCGATTTGAAGAATGCGGAATGAACGTGTTCTCTATCCTGATCCTGTGAGCAGGTGAAAGTTTTTAAGCAAAAACAGGGTTTGGGTTGGGCTGTAGTAATTTTCTTCCGTACTAATGTAATGTACCTAGTTGGTAGTATTTGTTGTAGTAATCTTATACATTCTAGTCGTGTACATACGTATAAAGGAGATGGGTTCTTTTTATTCCCTTAAATATCGGTTCATTTTTTATCTCATACAAACGATCAAGATAATATCAGGATTCAGTTATGCTCGTAGTGTATTGATTCAATGCAAAATGCAGATAGTAGTTGTAGGTAGAACAATTACAGCAAGTTCATTTCTCCCATTCAAGATAGATTCAACTGTTTTTTTTTTCATCGATAAATGTTCCTTCCTTTGCGCTTTTATTATGAAAGCCTAAGATGAACGAACGCCGAACGTGACAATCATTCCTTATAACAACTGTGGGCACCACTGGGATGCGAAAGAGATAATCCTAAATCCTGATTCGAGCTGGTCTGACTCAACTCAAGAAAGGCTTAAAACATTTTGACCACGAAGATTTCATTAGCAAAACTGGCTCCCTGGGGTAGAGTACAGCTCTATACTTTGTTTAGAGATTACATGAATCCCCAATGCATGCGCGGTTCTCCGTAACAATTTAATAGTCCATAGTCTAGTCTTAATCATCATACCATTAGATTCGCATTCACTTTCGCATCCCATGTCAGAAGAAAACCATGTTGTTAGTGGCTGACAGAGCATGGTGTGATTGTGACTACAACCATCCCATGTGCAAGCCTATGCGGTGGGTTGTGGGATGAGGATGAGCTGAGGTTAAAATTTTCAGAAAGGAAGAAAGGAGCCCAGTAATCATGAATGATTATTGCATGATTATGTTGCTGACGTGGACGTCCACTCCACTCGTCCAGTAGCAGAGAGTCTGGGGAATTGAGGATAGGGACCATATAAGCATGTTTCTCAACATTTCGATTTTTATTCCGTTGCATAATATCTTATACCAACATGTGCTTGAAGCTGGTATAGACTACCTATGAGAATAGTCAATAAGGCAATGTCAATAGTGCATTTCTGATTTCGTCCAGTAAGTAGTACCCAAAAATTCCAATGAACGGGTAATTTTTTGTAATTGTATTTGAAAGAAGCTGATGCAGCAACATTTAAAAAAAAATGTAAATTGCAAATGGGAAATTTGAAATTCATCCTTAATCACAATCCTTAATTATAGATAAAGTTTACAATGCATTAAAATTTGAATTAAAAAAATAAATGTGATTGGGGAGACGTTAGTTAGGTCATACGAATTGTCGGCGGAAGGCATGCATGGCTTATCGATTCTCATCCCGAAGAGGCTAGTAAAAACTGCATTTGGATATTTTAAGCAAGAAACCTTAACTTAAAGTGAAGGCCGGCGATGTGGATGAGGAATGCTCATAGTCATCATGATTGTAGATAACATTTAATTTTTAGTTTAGTATACTTTCGTAATCATAGGTAAGAGGAAAAGGCAAGGCCGAAATGAATTTAGAATTTTGCAAGACAAGCATAAAAGTTCAGTCCAAGGTTTACTACAACTATGATTAGATGATTACCAAATATATACTTTTCCTGCATTGAAATCGAAAGAAGCATGGCCCATGCTGCATGGGCTGACCTTACTATAAGAGGCGAAGAAAATTAAAGATATTTTATGCCAATTGTATTTAAAAGTCTTCTCTGGGTCAAATCATATGAAATACACGCATTACGTAGTAGATTTAAAGACGGTTATATGCTGGTTTTATTTTAATAGTATGCAAAGCTTGAATTTAATTTGGCGATTCTTTATCTTCACACACCAGCAACGTGTATGATGATGGTAGGTAGGTACATCGGTACATGCATGATGTAAGTAATGTCAATTGAAAAGATCGTGATAAAGTAGGATTTCAAGCCGAGTATGGAAGCGTTGCGTAATTCCATGTGAATTTTGGGTCACTTCTTTATCCTTGTACTTGGTAAATCCCGCAAACCGAAAGGCAGCAAAAAAAATCCAGAGTATATTATAGCCGCGTACTCTACTTTATGCTAGTTTCGTTTTATAGTTCTTGTCTGTTCATTTGCCCCATCCCATTGTACATCACTTCCTTCCTTGGAATACGAGCGTCACGTATCTCTGGAATGGGAATAATGGGAATTTGGGATCCCCAAGAATTTAATTATGATCACAACAACGTATGTGAATTCATGAAAGGAAAGGGCATTGCGGTGCATATGATTGCGAAAGGCACTGGAGATCGGATGTGGATAGCAGAATTGAGTAGGATTCTTTAGAAAATGAATGGAAAAGATGACAATGAAATGAATAGGCTGATGATCACAATGAGATTCGTCCTCTATTTTACTAGCTTTTAACAAAATTACATTGAGGGATATATGAACATGGGGGTCAGAATTCAATTTAAAAACGACGATTTTTTGCTTATTTTTTCTGCAGATTGGAAGAGCAAGCGGAAAGCTGAGGAATTTCATCGTTGAACCCTTTATCCCACACGCTGAGGTATGTCTTATTTTAATTTTTCCTGTCAGTTATGTATGTGTTGAGTGTGCATGTTGTAAAATTAAATTTACTCAACTTGAATCTTCAATTTTCTTTGAAACAGAATGAGGAATCGTACGTTTGCATCTACTCACACCGACAAGGAGACACCATCTTGTTCCACCATCAAGGCGGTGTGGACATCGGAGATGTTGATGCGAAAGCACAAAACTTGCTGGTTCCAATTGATCATACCCCAACAATTGATGAAATTAAGACCAAGTTGTTGACGGAAGTTACTGGGGAAAAGAAGGAGTAAGCAGAGAATTTAATGATTCAGTGTTTATCGTAATATTATTGTCTTGTTCGAATTTACTGATGAAATGCTTTCTATTTTCAGACTCGTTGCGAAGTTTATTACTGCTCTCTACAAGGCATATGTTGATTTATACTTTACGTATTTGGAGATTAACCCCTTGGTCATAACTGGAGGAAAGATTTACATGCTGGATTTGGCTGCCAAGCTGGATGCTACTGCCGACTTTATCTGCAGAGGCAAATGGGGAGATATTGAATACCCTCCACCATTCGGAAGAGATGCCTACCCAGAGGAAGCCTATATCGCCGATCTTGATGCTAAATCCGGTGCCAGTCTTAAGGTTAATACAGTAAACGCAACTGATTTTTTTGGTTAAAGCAGTGCATTTTTTGATTAATTCTAAGTTATTTAACTTGTAATTTAAATCCACAGCTTACCCTTTTGAACCCGGCTGGGAGAATATGGACAATGGTTGCTGGTGGCGGAGCATCCGTTGTATACAGTGACACAGTTTGTGAAATGGGTGGGGCTTCCGAATTAGCCAACTACGGCGAATATTCCGGTGCACCTTCTGAACAGCAAACCTATGAATACGCAAAAACCATCTTATCTTTGATGACCAAGCAGAAACATCCCCAGGGCAAAGTTCTGATTGTTGGAGGCGGTATCGCTAACTTTACGAATGTTGCATCAACGTTCAAGGGAATCGTCACAGCTCTCCAAGAATTCCAAACTCGGTTGCTCGAGCACAAAATATCCATTTTCGTCCGACGTGCCGGTCCGAATTACCAAGAAGGTCTTCGAGTGGTCCGGGATGCAGCTGTGCAACTCGGAATCCCCATGCATGTCTTCGGACCCGAAAGCCACATGACTGCCATTGTAGGCATGGCTCTCGGAAAGCGCCCAATTGTTCAAAGTGGCACTGATGAGTGTCCGAGCACTACTGCAAACTTTTTGCTGCCCAGCGGACAAAGTGCTATTGTAAGCAGGAACATAGAATTGAAGAAATGAAATAATAGCTTCGAGAAAATTTAGTAACTAGTGCCCTAATACCCTCCTCACTTTATGTTTCACAGAAAAGTCCACCTGCTTCACGGAAAATCTCCGAGAACGTAGCAAATGCCAACACTACTGCAGCAAATAACGTTGATTACAAGGGAGGACTCTTCAGCCGAAGTACTAAGTCAATTATCTGGGGCATGCAGACTCGTGCTGTCCAAGGAATGCTGGACTTTGACTTTGTCTGCCGAAGACCCGAACCATCGGTAATATCTCCAAAGTTTCTTTCATGATAATTATTATTTTTAAACACGTATTAATGTTGTGGACATTTTCATTACAATGGGTTAATGGGTATCTGTATTAAATTTGATAGGTTGCAGCAATGGTTTATCCATTCACTGGAGATCACAAGCAAAAGTTCTACTGGGGACACAAGGAAATCCTGGTCCCAGTGTATAAGAATATGGCTGATGCATTTAAGAAGCACAGTGATGCCGACGTCTTGGTCAACTTTGCATCTTTAAGATCCGCCTATGATTCAACCATGGAAGCGTTGGAGTTCCCACAGATTAGATGTATTGCCATTATCGCCGAAGGTATTCCCGAAAACATGACAAGGAAGATTATCAAAAAAGCCAACGAAAAGAAGACCAGCATAATCGGACCGGCTACTGTTGGAGGTATCAAACCAGGATGCTTCAAAATTGGAAACACTGGTGGAATGATGGATAACATTTTGTACTCTAAGCTGTACAGACCCGGAAGTGTAGCTTATGTTTCACGGTCCGGCGGTATGTCCAACGAATTAAACAATATCATTTCCAAGGCTTCTGACGGAGTCTTTGATGGAATTGCCATTGGAGGAGACAGATATCCTGGAACGACTTTCATGGATCATATTATGCGATACCAAGCGGACCCACAGGTAGGTTACAGTTTTTGATTTAGGTTTAATTTTGATGATATTACATTTAAGAATTTGTCAGTTAATGAATCTAATTGTCTATTGATAGATTAAAATGATTGTTCTTCTCGGAGAAGTCGGTGGAGTTGAAGAATATGAAGTTTGTGAAGCATTGAAAGATGGGCGAATTTCAAAACCGTTGGTTGCATGGTGTATTGGTAAGGATCTTTATATTTATGGAATTTGGGGACTACCGAAATCTCGACATAATCCTTCTGGAACTGGATCAATAATGTTTCATTTTCCCCACAGGTACTTGTGCTGGCATGTTTTCTTCCGAAGTTCAATTTGGTCATGCAGGAGCATGTGCCAACTCTGACAGAGAGACAGCTCTCGCCAAGAACAAAGCCCTTGGAGAAGCTGGAGCTACTGTTCCGAACTCATTCGATGATCTCGGTGAACGAATTAAGGATGTTTTTGAAGATCTAGTTTCCAAAGGTGTCATTGAACCACGCGAAGAAGTTCCTCCTCCTCCAGTTCCAATGGACTTTTCGTGGGCCAGGGAATTGGGATTGATCCGCAAGCCAGCATCCTTTATGACTTCAATTTGTGATGAGCGAGGTCAAGAACTTCTCTACGCCGGCGTTCCTATTTCCGATGTGAGTTTTTTCTGGCTTTATCGAACACTGAAGCAATTATACTTTGTTATTACTCAAAAACATTTATTCTAATGACGATTACATTTATATTTTAGGTCTTAAAACAAGAACTCGGAATAGGCGGTGTGATCAGTTTATTATGGTTCCAAAGACCACTTCCTCCACCAGCGTGTAAGTTTATTGAGATGTGCTTGATGGTCACAGCCGATCATGGACCCGCAGTCTCTGGTGCTCACAACACAATTGTTTGTGCTCGTGCTGGAAAGGATCTGGTCTCCTCTTTGGTTTCTGGATTATTGACAATTGTGAGTAAAATTCCCGATAGAATATTTTATACTCATTAATCTACCCCTAAAATGATTGCAAATTGCATGGAGTAATTTTTACTTGTGATTAATTCTTTAGGGTGACCGATTTGGTGGTGCTTTGAACGGTGCTGCTGTACAATTTAGTGAAGCCTATGATGCTGGACTTATCCCAATGGAGTTTGTCAACTCCATGCGGAAGAAGGGTCAACTTATCATGGGTATTGGACATCGTGTCAAATCCATTAATAACCCTGACATGCGTGTGAAGATCATGAAGGAATTCGTAAAGGCTAACTTCCCAACCACTCCTTTGCTGGATTATGCTATGGAGGTATGTACATATTTAATAAATATATCACTGACAGTGACTTCAGTAAGAAAACTCATTTTTTCAGTTCCTCTTTGATATATGGAGCTAACATTCCTCTTGTTTTAATTGACTAGGTTGAAAAAATTACCACATCAAAGAAACCTAATCTCATCCTGAACGTTGACGGTGTCATTGCTGTTGCGTTTGTCGATTTCCTTCGAAACTCTGGTTGTTTCACTCGGTACAGAAATATTTTTTATTTATCACATGCAATCTTTATGTAAATGATCATTGATACCCTTTTTATCATTTATTAACTGACAAATTATTTCTTGTATTACAGCGAGGAAGCTCAGGATTACATTGACATGGGTTCCATCAACGGTTTGTTTGTCCTCGGGCGTAGTATTGGATTCATCGGACATTTTATGGATCAGAAGAGACTCAAGCAGGGATTGTACCGTCATCCTTGGGACGATATCTCTTACGTCCTGCCCGAGCAGTACAACAATTAGATCCTGTCTTCAAACAAAAATTAAAATATATTTCTTTCAGTTTAAGATATTCCATAATCAAAAACGATTATTGGGAACTATTTATCCGTATATTTTTTTTCTGGTCTACCAGAAGTAAAGTTTAAAAGAAGAAGAATTTAGAATACCAACTGTATATTGTAAAAACGAGTTTTACGAAAGTGATGAAGTGATGCTGGCATTCCTTTAGAGGTACATATTTGAACCAACTGACTATATCCATTCAAAAATGTGTTTTAAAACAACAGTCCAGTCTGCGTCCAATGGGAACCCAATACATATCAATCGAAAAGAATGAACATATCAGTAGAGAAAAAGATATTTATGTAGTAGTATTTTAGATGTACTCAAAATTGCATAATATAATATAACGTGATTCGCAAAAGAGTATACTCCAACGAAATGACCGATAAACAAACATAGTTTCCAATGTAGTGCATAATAATGAATGCTATAAAACAAATTATAAAATATGACTACATCAGCTAGATTATGGAAAGAGACGCGGTTCTATTTAGTTACTCTTATTTATGAGTGCTCATCATTGCTGCTAATTTTAATTATTTCATTTAAGTTATTGCCAGAAACAGAAAAACAACTGTATTTTAAAATGAGTTTTGAGTTTTAACCCACAAAATAATTTTAACTCTTGATTTAGTTGTAAGTAGGTACAATTATGAAACATTCTAATTACATTTCTCATAGTTTCTGTGTATGTATGTAGTAGTATTTCAGGAATAACGCACTATTTATGATTTTCTGCGATTATTTTTATATTACTAGTGATCAGTATGTGTCTGTACAACTTCCATTTTATTTGAATGTCTAAGATTTATTTTATTGTGGAACTCAGAATGATAAAATAAAAAGAAACAGTATATATTACAATATAAAAATAGAATACACCCTGAACTGAAAACGTATGCTATTCATTTTTGCGTAGTATTATTTGCTCTACATTCTACACTAGGCATATACCTAATCAATCATTAATCAATCACGTAATTCTCAATTTTGTTGCTGAAATATGAAATGTTGAATTGAAAAGAAATAAATTCAAAATCACCCAGCTCTAGTTCATATCTCTACTACTGTCAACGAAATAATTTTTAATGGTAGAATATTCTTCTAAATGGTAGACTTATTCTTCCTTCCTGAACAATTCATTTCATTCCATACCTCATCCACTCACCAGCATTTTACCATATCGCATATCACAGCGTTGCAGTTTTTTTTTATAGTGGAATTGCAGTCAATAAGTAGATGATAGATCATAGTTCGCAGAAGATGCATTTGGTATGCATTCCATTCGTCTCAAGTAGCCCCACCCGACGACCGGTAGTTTTGAACCAGCCCTTTCCCACTTAGCTCAATTACCTAACATCATTTTAAAAATCCATCAGCAATTAACTTTCAAATATCATTTGACCATTATCAATACACCAACATAAAGCCAGTATTCTGGTCTATATAACAAGAAATGATTTCCATGATTTAAATTCAACTAACTACCGCAAATATGGCGATTAAGTAAGTTTCCAAATCTCTCCTCGTACCCGAAAAGGGTTGGGTCTAGGCCCTGTTGGAGCAATTTTTTCGAGATCATACTTCAAAGGATCATTTCTTTAGTGTGAATGCTCAAACCCTTAGCCAAATTGGCGAAGGAACAAACCTCGATGACGAGTCATAGCGTCGTCTCCTGAGCGCGAGACGGACTTAGTTCGTACGTCTTGTATGATCTAGGTCCACGATGACCGTTCCGGCCCACTCTTGTGGTGGGCTGGAGGGAGACGCCGCAGTCTGAGGGGTTATTTTTTTAAACAAAAGGAAATTTTTTATAATTAAGTTGAGCGTGGGTGGTCCGACTTTAACGTTGTTTTGGTTGGAATCATTTCATGTTTTAAAATATTGCGGAAGATGTTCCGTTTCGTTTCCAGTTTACTTTGGAACTATTTGTTGAAAATGCGGAAAGCAAGATGTTTCTTTATTGAATGCGAATGGGCTATGTAGGTGTCGGTCGGCACTGGATATTTCTGTTTCGTTCTATTGGTTGGGATTTTATTAAATGCTGTTTTCTTGCGTCTGCCTATTGTTGCTCAGAAAGTTTTTCATTTTTTGGGTATAAAAATGAGGAGAAGATGTTTACAGTTTTTAATGAGTGGGGAATTGAGATGATAAAAGTAATTTTTACAAACTACCAATTAGGGATTATGATATAAAATTATGAAAACTTGTTATACATGGATGAGTTAATATGGATTTTGGATGGGTTGGATTCAATTTATGGATAATGAATTAATAATACAAATGAAAATAATACTTCAATTTATTTTAACTTAATGCCAAGATGTGAATCAGTCCAAGAGCCCGATGGCCGATTGATAGAACTAATTCAGTTTTGCGATACTATATAATACTTGTTTTAAGTAGTTTGTTTATTAAAGCATTTGTGGATTTATTTTACAGTTCATTCCATTTACTTAGAATCACGAATCTTCATTAGAAGCCCAGATTTTGCTACAAATTTCATAATCCTGAAAGGAACAGTAAAAATACAGTAGCAAAATTAGAATTAGCAGAGTAAATAAATACATATGAAGAGTACAAATAACTTTCAATTGAGATGGGACATTTCTAATTAATTCCATTTTGTATGAAAAAAATTAACATGCATAATATGTATGTTCGTGTATGTACTAACTTGTGGGCAACAAACGGTTGATAGATGACAAAATAAGTGAGTAGCATAGTGGGGAAAAGGCCCATCCATGATTCTTCTTGCTGATTTGCAATCCCAACTAGGGAAAGATGGGCGCATCTTTCCGCAGTCATCCTTCGGTCAGTGGGTCGGACATCCTGGTCATATTTCTAAATGTCAAACCAATTACTCTTTATAATTTAATCTTGGTTCATCATTACTAGACCGAACGTAAATGGTGCGACTATCTACTGTTTAATTAATATAGCAAATGTTTTTATTTCTATTTACAGCGCCATCCTTATCCGTAAAAGCTTCCTTTGAAAATCCAGAGAACTTTATTATTGTTTTGGTTGGACTCATTCATGTCTTAAAATATTGCGGAAGGTGTTCCGTTTCCAATTTACTTTGGAACTATTCCTTGAAAATGCGGTAAACAAGATGTTTCTTTATTGGATGAATGCGAATGGGCTATAGGTGACACTGCACTGGATGGATGGAGTATTTCTGTTTCGTTGGATTGGTTGGGTTGGGATTTAACTTTATTAAATGTTGTTTTCTTGCGTCTTTCCACTGTGGATCAAAAAATCTTTATTTTTCGGGAACAAAAATGAGGATAAGATGTTTGCAGTTTTTAGGGAGTTGAGAGTTGAGATGATAAAATTAATCTGGCATATTAGGGATTATGATATGTCAGTTTGTTAAACAAACTTTGCTTATACATGGATGAATGAATTAATATGGATTTTGGGTGGGTTGGAGTGAATTTATGAAATTATAAAATTGATTGTATGAAAATAATGTTTCAGCTTCAATTAACTTAATGTCAATGTGAAAAAGTCCAAAGAGCGAAAATAAGAGAAAAGAAGAACCAAATCGGTTTTGCGATTTTCCATACATAATAGTAGTTTAAGTAGTTTGTTTATTAAAGATTGAAATTTAAGTTTAAAGACGCCTTTAAACCATGTGAAGGAATTCATACAAAATAAAGCACACATAGTTTTGAACTAATTAGCAAGAAAAGACCTCACCTAACTATCCACCTAACTCAGATAAAGCCACTTTCTCACATTTATTTTCTGAGTGCATAATAGGTCCCTAATTTAAAGCAGTGATTTTTTTCAGCTAATGTAATCCAAATTGAATGCTGAGAAAAGTGCAAATAACTTTATCTACCTTGCTTTGCAATAATGTAAAGCTTATTATGATGGTATACCAAGCAGAGCCAACTACCAAAATAATTAAATTAGAGGCCATGAAGCCACCTGTAGCCATTCCCGGTGAGAACTTTTCCAGACCAGAAGCAACAGTTATGCAATAGATAGAGACACAAAGGAAACTCTTAAGCACAAATAGCATAACATGAAAGTCTGTGGAAGTGGAAGATTATTACTAACATGTACCTACATATAGGTTATTATTATGTAGGAGAAGTAGAGCTGCTGGAATAGAACTGGATTGTTGGTTTTTGGTACAGGCATTTCCCCCACCACCGACATCCAAATAACATGAGCAGCGTGATGTGAAAACTGTCAAGGTCAGATTATAAGTTGCACCATAATCTTCTCCATACCACAACTGTATGCGAGGTACAAAACAGCTTTGACCATTATCTTTTTTATGATATTGATGCTCAGAAACGACTTAACATAACAGACTGACTGATCATGTTGAGTGAGAACAGATCTGTAGAATATAGGTGCACTTGATATTTGGAATTTGATTTGATATAATTTGGGAAATCCTCCGTGATTGACGGACCTGCTAAGTTTGAGTGCGTGCCATGGAAGTTTATGTCAAGTATATTTCATTTTGATTAAACCTATATTAGCTACCTTATCAAATCGATATCATTTATGTACTTAACCTCTTGTCAGGAAAGAAATTGCCAAGTAAAATTAGGTATGTGCAGTATCCAGAGGGTTTACTCTGATGAGAGCATTCTATACTGGAACTGGAGTATGTAACTAGAGTGCTGAGTTGAAAGCTGGAGTCCTAAAAAGTGGGAAAAGTTTGTTATGAAATAATTGAATTTCAAGACAAATGTCACAAAATTAGAGTTTTGATTGCAAAGATGGATTTCTGTAGTTTGGCGGGGGTAGCCCTCATTTTATATTTCTCCATTTGCCTTGCCATTTTGTTCCTGGCGGATTCGGATATTGTTACCTTTATTCATTCTTATTATGGAAAGCAGCCAGGTAATAGCTTTTTGCATAACATGTCATGTGAATTTAAATTTGAAAATGTGGCAACATTGCAAAAAGAAATTGCTCGCAAATAGGTTATGTGGGCTAGGCATGAGTGAAATTGAAATATTACGCAAAATGTAATATAATTTTGCCTATTTGCAGAGGAAGTTTTTGGCGACAAAGTTGTGTGGGTGACCGGGTCATCCAGCGGGATTGGGGAAGGGATAGCAAAGGAGTTGGCAAAATGTCATGCTAAAATCGTCCTATCTGCGAGGAGGAAAGATGAGCTTGACAGAGTGAAGGCTGAATGCCTGGGTTAGCAAATACAAACTACCTGTTGATTGTTCAAATTGAGAGTAAGTCGATTTACTCTGATTTTAATAGTTTTACAATATTTCTTGTTTTAGCAATAAACAAGAGAATGAAATCCGACGATATTTTGGTACTTCCCTTGGACATGACGGATTACTCGAGTCATGAACCTGCTTTCAAGAAGGTGATTTCACACTTTGGAAAGGTTAGTTCGATTCCGATAAGATTCAACCTATTTACAGAATATTGCGAAATTGGATGTGAAAAATACTTAATATTCCATAGTATGAATATTTATCAGTTTCAAATTGTATCTGAAATCATATTATTATAGCTGGACATCCTGATCAGCAACGCGGGCCGGTCACAAAGGGCCAACTGGGTGGACATCCAGTTAGAAGTTGACAAAGCCATGTTTGAACTGAACGTGTTCTCCATTATTAACCTAAACCGAATTGCATTAAAATATTTTTTGGAGAACAAACGAGGTCAACTGGCAATTACCACTTCTATTGCTGGAAAGGTTGGGGCGCCTTATTCAGGATCGTACACGGGATATTTGCACTTCATGTATGAAAGGCAATTTCCTTACTGCTTGCTTTATTGTAAATCCTTAAATTAAATAGCCTGTGATAAAGAATATAGATATTGATGAGTTTGTTATCAATTCAATTTCAGGGATATTTTGAAAGTTTACGAAATGAAATCGGTGGCAAAGTTCCAATCACCATGTTATGTCCGGGACCAACTTTCTCTGGATTTTTAAAAGAAGCCTTTACGGACAAGGATGGAGTTGTAAATAAAAATAAACGATTTTCCTATATTAACTAAACAGTAGATAGTCTTTGTTCAATCTAATAAACATGAAACAGGGTTAAATTATAGATTATAGATAGTAATTTCTTTGACATTTAGAAATACGACCAGGACGTCCGACCCACTGACCGAAGGATGACTGCGGAAAGATGCGCCCATCTTTCCCTAGTTGGGATTGCAAATCAGCAAGAAGAATCATGGATGGGCCTTTTCCCCACTATGCTACTCACGTATTTTGTCGTGTATCAACCGTATCTTGCCCACAAGTGCGTTTATATACATAATATGCATTTTCACAAAAAGTTTGAAAGTTTGAAAGTTGAAATTTTTTAAAAATTTTTATAAAGCTTGGCTATATATTTATTTTGTCTGGCATTTCTAATTTTGCTAAATGATTTTTTTGCCTTTTCTTTCAGGGTGATGAAATTGGTTGCAAAATCCGGGATTGCTATGAAGCTTCGTGATTCTAAGTAAATGAAATTAAACGTGAAACACACAAACGCTTTAATAAACAAACTACTTAAACTGCTATTATGTATATAGTATCGAAAAACCGAATTATTCTCCTACTCCCTTATTGGGGTTGTTCACATTGACATTAAGTTATTTGAAGCATTATTTTCATATTATCCATAAATTCAATCCAACCCATATTATTACTCATATATATAACAAACTGGCATATCATAACCCCTAGTTGGTAGTTTGAAAATTACTTTTATCGTCTCAATTCTCAACTCCCTAAAAACTGTAAACATCTTCTTCTCATTTTTATACCCAAAAAATGAAAAACTTTCTGAGCAACAGTGGACAGACGCAAGAAAACAACATTTAATAAAATTAAATCCCAACCAATTACTCCACCATCCATCGCCACCTACACAGCCCATTCGCATTCATCCAATTAAGAAACATCTTGTTTGCCGCATTTAGCAACTAACGGTTCAACATCACTAACAAAAAAAACCAGTTCCAAAGTAAATTGGAAACGGAACATCTTCCGCAACGACTAAAGAGATGAAATGATTCCAACCAAAACAACGTTAAAGTCGGACCACCTACGCTCAACTTAATTATAAAAAAATTCCTTTTGTTTAAAAAAATAACCCCTCAGACTGCGGCGTCTCCCTCCAGCCCACCACAAGAGTGGGCCGGAACGGTCATCGTGGACCTAGATCATACAAGACGTACGAACTAAGTCCGTCTCGCGCTCAGGAGACGACGCTATGACTCGTCATCGAGGTTTGTTCCTTCGCCAATTTGGCTAAGGGTTTGAGCATTCATACTAAAGAAATGATCCTTTGAAGTATGATCTCGAAATTTTGGCTCCAACAGGTCCTGGACCCAACCCTTTTCGGGTACGAGGAGAGATTTGGAAACTTACTTAATCGGCATATTTACGGTAGTTAGTTGAATTAAAATCATGGAAATCATTTCTTGTTATTGTTGACTATTCAAAGTCGGCTAGCGTCCAAATTTCATAATCCTTACACCCATCGTCGCGCCATCAATCTGCAATATCCATCTCCACCCGTCCTAAATTCCTCCCCTAATCGTAATTTGAAAATGAAAACAAACGTGACACCTCCAAATTACTTTTTCGTGAAGAATCTCTCAAGTTAGGACGTTAGGGACAATGCAATATTTTGTTTGTTTTCATGTACATCATATCAAATACACATTGATTTTGACATAAAGAAAGGGAATTATTATTATACGATTAACATTGTGAAATATGCAGAGAGACAGACTAACTAATTGTAAGTATGACAGCAGCAATGGCAAGTACATATAGTGCATATCACCCTTTCTTGGTTGTGACTATTGTGAGGTAGGTAAGTGGCTGAAAGGCGAATATCAAAATCTAATCTTGCAACTTGCAAATATGTCGTGCGTGGATGTATTAATGCGTCTATCTGTCAACAAGAATTTCTCCTTGAGTAGATTTTGTTTGCCAAACTAGAGTTTGTTCACAACAAAGTCTTATTTCCAATCCAACTATGATGATGAGATGAATGATGGTGACAATGACAAATCTAATCTAGGTATAAGTATATCCGAATTAAATTCGCAAATTGCGTTTAATTTTGCAGTGCATCGCATTTAAGGCGGTAGTTCCCTATGTTAGAGGATGATATGAAATGGAAGCAGTTATCTATTTACGAGCATTTTCTGGAATAGGGCTGAGATGGACGAGGAGAGGATTAAAGGCTGCGTAAAATAGGGGAAGTAAGGTCACTTCTTGGAGTCAGATGCATTCATCTGGAAGTGATAGGTTGTAAATAAATTAATCCTTTATCCTTCCCCTCTCTCCGACTCTGACTACTAGATACCCTTGAATTGAAAGTAAGGCACATGCTTACACGTTCCATACGATGATTTTGTCTGTGAGTCTGACCTTCCTCTTCCTTCATGCCTCACTCTCCAAATTTTTTTACTGTGAATTTCTCTGATCTCTCCAGCGGAAATTATTTGCTTATTGGATAAAACCCTTCTGTGAATGGCAGGTTCCTCTACAAACCTAGTTTTATATGCTTTGATAGTCAAATATCAAAAGCTTTTGATTTTCAGTAATAGATGAAGGGTGGTGGTAACATGTAATCAAATGGAATGCGTAAATGAATGGGCCAGGGCTCACAGCATAATTTCCTGGTATGCAAATTTCATGACTAGCTAAATGACTACAAAAGTACGAACATGTACCGAATTGTAATGTAATTATAGGTATTTGCAGGATTTGATTTATGATGCTCTTTAATTTCCAGTGTGATTTTGGGATTTTAAACATTTTCTTCCGTAGAAAATCTCACTTCAACATTATTATTAACCTTGCACGTGGACACAGGTATGTCGGTCTAGTCTGTGGCTGGTGTTTGCTAAACCACAGACGAATCGTAAGTGCAAACCCGTCGGCTCTGCCTGCATTGAATCGAATACCAAACCATATTGCATTCAATTTCCGCATCACAGTCATGGGCCAAGTCCAAGGTTTAACTTGTGTAGATTACAGGTTTCTATTTTGGAGAGTTATGTAAATAATATCCCTGGATTCTGGGCAAAATGATAAGGCAGCTCAACTTATCAATCTTGAATAATAGGGGGCTATAATCCCGTAGATTAATGGATTTCTCTAATTTGCAAACTGCATCATGAAAATTGTGGACGGGACAACCGAACATGGATACAGTCATAGCTATAGAAAAGCGGTCATAGATAGATGGCTTATATTGACAATTAATATTTTAGCAAAATGGCTTTGTGAAAGGCAGTAGTTTAAGGTAAGCTTAAAACGTACTACTTTTCCTTTCGTTGTATTATTAGTTTCCTTTACAATTTAGATATTATATGATGAGGACGGTGGCTTTTGTGGGCAAGTTGTAACATTAATCAACCCAACATAATGAATAAATTGACTACATGATGGCACCCAGTCACCCAGTGCATGATATCGATGTATATCTATTAATATCGTTTTTCACGGTTAGTTATGCATGCTTAAATGAAAGTAAAATCCTCTGTCCCATCCTTGTTCTCCAATTCTCACCCGGCGTAATCTTGACAAGAAAGGATGATTAACTGCAAAATAGACAAAACAACGGCTTATCCTTCCCTTGTCTAACTGAACATCAAAGAGAAAGGGATTTAAACTGATTTCATTTCGCCTCATCCGAACGCGGCCTAAAAGAAGAGAAAATGAAATACGTAAGTAAGATAAAGCACCCTGTCATTCGTCATTCTTCAAATATTACATATGTATCGTCATCATTATCATCATAAAGTCAAAATTATGTACATGTTTTATCCTAAAGTAATGAAATGCTGCTGCTTTAAAATAGATGCCAGTTCACCATTAACGATAAGTCAATAAGCAACCAGGCCCAGTCCGAAGATATAAAAAACTTCATTTTTCAATTATAGGGTAGCCCAGCGCAGCTTCAATCTTTTTTTATTAGTTTTAACAATCGAGATGGGCATCAGAAGGGCGGTTTTTGTTAGCCTGGCTATATGATTAAAATCAGCTATTGCTAATTACTTTACTTTTTAATGAGCAGATGAACATATAGTTATGGCCAGAAAAGTGCAAAGAAAAGGAGAAAAGTTTTACTACATTTACAGACGGTATTGTCCACATTAACATTTACTTAAGTACAAACTAGAATTGATATTTTTTAACTGGGCCACAGAATGAAGAAAAATTTAAATTTTACATGTTGAAGCTAATTCAAAATCAGTACACTATTTATAAAAGGTTACAAATATAATTTTTCAATAAAAAGTTAATTTAATGAGGACCTGAATAACAAAAGATATTGAAATGAGTTCCATTGAAATGATTTAATATGAATTTCCACTATGATATTTCTTGAATTTCTGTAATTCATTACAATTAGCCATAAAAGTCATCATTAAAGACAATTATTGCATCATATCACATGTAGGTATTTCCGTATTTGTCTAATTTTTAGATAAAAGTTAAAATAAAAGTCTTAAAAATCATCATTATGATTAGTGACTAGAGAAAAAAGGAAGCACTATTTCAAACCTTATTAAATATTTCCTCATGAAAGCAGTAATTATTGTTTAGAGTTTAATTGAATCAATCAATATCAACGAAACATCCATACCTATAAATTAACGATGTAATTCCCAATTAAGGCATTCAACAAATTGCGAATGGTAAATGTGTGTCACTTGTTGCTAGTAAGTAGGTGAGGTCTCCTTTCATATAAATATTTCGATTTACTTTCTCGACTTCTTCACCAGTTTTATTGTCCTCGGGATGACGAAGCATTTACTAAATGACACATATTACATAACTTTGTCACCCAAATAACCTACCCTTCTCCGGATTAACTTCTCTTTAAAGCTTGCCCTTGCATCATCATTCCCCATCAAATATTCATTTTGCCCTTTCGCCCAAAAATGTCATCTTTTGCCAAAATATGAATGCTAAGCCCTTCTTTAAATATATGTTTTATCATGCAACAACAGACAGTCTTATTAGCACATCTATTCAAACTCAGTTCTAAATATTGAAGACGAAATTGAATACATTTCTTTTGTGTCATCTCATCTGCACCTTGTGTAAATATTACACGGGGGATATTGCAATAAGAAAAGGGGTTTTGTCATTTCAACAAAAACTTTGCCTTAATTGTCTCGCCTATTAAACCAGTATATCCTTTAGAAAAATGACTGAGAAGAGGAGTCGGCTACACAACGTCCACACACGCAGCAAATATGGCTATAATGGAATTATATAAAACTCTTTTAAAGTAGTAACAATTAGTTAGGAGTTGTGAAAGGAAAATCTGGGAATAATGCAATATGCACCCCACCAATTTATGCAACTCTTCTCGTTGGAAGAATAAAATTTAAAAAATTGACAATTTAAGTATGACTCTGTCGAAGGAAGAAGCATCAGAGTCAGAGAGTGCTACTTATTGCAGCGTAAATTTTATTTTTGAATTATTATATAATAATTATGGTAATAAAATGTATTTGTACTCATGTAAGTAATATGACTTTATATGTATTTCCATAAATCTCTTATTATTAAATGTCTCCCCACAAAACCCATCATTAGACATGCATCAAGGAACGGGAATGGAGGAATAATTCATAAGAAAAAATATAATCGTTTTATTCCTTGATTCCCCATTTTGATGAGTTTCTAGTTTTTCATGTTTGCTTGCATCCTAATATCTTGCTCCTCTACACCTGAAATATTTGCATTGTTCTGTTCATTCATAAAATGACATTTAATATTTTTGCTTAAGGCTATACTTTTGCTTTATTAGTTTTTCAAGTAAACAATGCAATCCCAAAAATGTAATCAGCTACCTGTCCTAACCTACTCTCTTCTTAAAGACTTCACTAACTAATATAATAATAGGAGAAAAACGAAAACAGGGCAAACATGCTCCCTTTTGCTTTTTAGTTTTTTGGCTGACTTCGTTTTCCCTCTTTCTGATAATGATGGTGAGGATAATGAGGTAGCGGCAACACTAATATCATGTTTTGTTCATATGACAGATTGTAAATTCAATATTCTGCATAAATGAGGCAGACGAGACGAAACAAAAACGATTGCAGAAATTATAATGTTCATTGCACCCGAAATTTGTAACTAGATAGACATTATACACATGTACGCTACAGGTACAACATCATGGCTCAAAATATCGGCTTGGGAGCCATTTATCATGAAATCCATACCTAATTGTAAGGATACATCCGTTAGATGGGCAAAAGGGTTTATTAAAGATGGAAAGCGTAAGTTAAGGGACACGGGCATGATGATGTGAGCATGATGACGATGGTGATCATGATGATAACGATAACGATGCCTGGTTGGTTATTTGTGAACCCACACGTTATGTAGTCATAAAAAATCGGTATAATAATATGACAATGACGATCATGATAATGATGACCAGGTTAATATGCTTTATATGCATTATATTCGGTGATTGTTGTTGGCGGAGGGTTGTATTTTGCATGGTAAAAATCTACATATAGCCCATGCAGCTTCTTTCAGCATTTGTTTTTGAAAAACGCTCTATTCATCCCCTTCCATTCATTCATTCCCTCATATTGCAGTTAGTTTTTTAAATAGAATCTAGTTCCCTTTCTTTTTTAATATCGGTGATATACTGGTTGATAACGGGTAAGCACATTAGTTAAGTATTATATAGGCATTCATGGTATATATCTGTTCATTTGTTCATTCAAAGTTACTTACCAGTTTAATGTGTAATGTTTAATGTGACTCTGCGTTATTATTAGTGGAGAAAAGGTAACTATAATGTGGCTTGTATTTAAGCTATTAAGGGAGAGAGAAGGAACCAGCATATCATGATGATGATGGCAATGATTACAATTACAATTTGTGATTGTCAGAGGAGAAAAAAAAGCTTCTTCGTTTTCGTTCCTTTTTGTCCCCCCTTCTTAAGGATGACGATATGGATTCACGATAGTCATCATTATCATCATCCCAGTCATATTAGATTATGTGCTATATATGCAACCGTCACCTCCCATGATGTATAAAGGGACTATAAACTACATCCGTATTCATCATTTGCGAAATAGAGTCACGACCGTTCCTTACTTGTCATCAGGAGTTTATTGTCGGGAGGGAATTAATATTGAAAGACAAACAAAACAGCTTTCCTGTCAGCTTGCAACATCAATAAGCCCCTGCGTTACGAATCGGGCTCGGAGGCACTTTGGGGAGTGAGGAGTGAATGAATGATTTCTGTCAGACTTAATTATTCTGACACTTGGGCTGGTCAGAGAAAGAACACGAGGCTGTCTTGGCGAGAGAATCTTTGTTGACTCTGTTGATTTGATTGTAAATTGTGATTACATGCAAACTTGTGTGAGCTGAGCTAATTGCGCAGTATACCTGATTGTTCTTACACCGAAGGAGGGTATCCCATTAACAACTTTGTTGTGCTGGATTTATTTGTTCTGGAAGCAAGGACGAAGGATTCGTCGCAATAACTCATTAAGGATGAAGTGCCATAATAAGACTGTTTTCCTTTGTGTAATTCTTCTGAAGTTTATATGCCTAAATGTGTCCGTGAGGTTGGTGGGGTCGGTGAAAAACTCGGGGAGGCGATATCATCAATATGTGGACACGCCGCAGCAGCAGACAAACTCCTTCTATGTTCCACAGGTAAAACAAAATGAGAGTTTTCTATCATTCCATGTCCACTTGTTGATATTATGGTGCATGAAAGAGGTTATTTTATAATGGAAGAGCCAAATAATTTAGTTTAGCAAATTGAAATTCTTTATTTAAAAAATATAGTTATTTCCAGTTTTGCTTGATTAGGAAATTTATTTATTTATAGGCATCAGCTAGTCCCTAGCTTTTGATATAATCCCTTCCGATAACATTCAGCAAGTTATATCTTTTTTGTCACAGTGACACTAGGTGAAAGTTAGTTCGGTGTTCAGGAAATGATGATAAAATTACATAGGTATTAGCTTTGCAAATTGTCAAAATGAATCATCATCAAAACGTGTTTCCGGTTTAAGGAGACATTTCCCTATTTTCCGCCATGTAAGCATCAGATATGGCATGGGCGGAAAACGGTCAGCAATGTTTAAGATTTATGATGACATTACATTTTGAGTGCCTTGTCATTTGTCATATTAGTGCCTATGTAGTTATGCATTTCTCTAGATGTACCGAATTGGATAATAGTGTATGTGGTAACAACTTCGTACTATTTTTAACTTTTATTCGAACCAACTTCTAAAATTCAAAGGGAAAATGGCACTTTGTTAATCAGCTATCGTATGTCAGGGCTGTGTCTTTGATTGAGGTCCACAATGATGGGTAGGTAGTTATGTTATGTTAGAAGTGGTCGCGTCATTTTTTTGCAATAAAATTTAAATAAAAAATTACAGTTTGACAACAACTTTCCATTTTATTCGGACTCCCGTGCCTACCCCAAGCTCATGGGAACTGGGCAAACGAATTCTATCTTTGAAGTTAATAATGATGATGGTGTTCCGACTTTTTCAATCAGTCAAACATAAATCCTGTGCTAGTCATTAGAAAATTATTCGTTTGTCTATTTAAGCATTGGTAGGACACTCTATGAACCTTTTATGTCCACGCGTCCTTGACATCAAAAATAGTTTTCCCTTTGATAAATCAATCGTCTTTGCTGTTTTTTTTAAAGGTTATTGGATACAATTACCCAGGCCCTTCCCCAAATAATAAACCGATTATAGTAAGACATGAGACAATTGTAGCTTCTGCATCGTCCCCCACATCCAATACAGCAATACCAATACCGAGTCCAAAGCATGCCGTTGTGACTGTGACAGCTAAACCAATCCCAATGACTGTGACGGGTAGTACCTATGATCCGACTACACTTCAACAACTTATGACAACTTTTAAGGTAAAACAAAATTAATTAAGAATTATATCACATTCTCTGACTAATATTTGCACTTTGCGTAACTAACTAACTAACCAGCCTTTGCATTCATTTTATTTTGCTTTGACTATTCATCCATGAATTTCCTGGAATAAAATAAATTGAGAAAAATACATGACCTATCTATCAAAGTGAACCGTCACACAAATTTGAGTACACACGGTGTTGATGTTGATGTGGTGGATGAGTCCTAAATTAAACGGGAATCCTGGATTTTATAATGAAAACGATTATTATCCTTGTTGAGAATTGTGCATTTTGAATTGGTTAGTCCAATTTCTGAAAACTGTAGAAGCAAAATTGAGCATATGGTTGTTCTTTAACAAAGAATTTATATAAGTTTTTAACAAACTTTGAATTTACAATCTGAGAATAAAGCAATTACTATTTTTATGTCATATGGGGCAATGTCAGACGTGTTGAAACTAGATACAAGTTTCGTTCGATGAACCCAGAAAAGCTTAAGGTCGACATGGGCCCCAAATTTAAGTTCAAGAACGTTCTATGTACATCACATCATCAAATATATATTTATATTTCATATCATTGCTCTTCCGCTTGAAATAAATATTTACTTAAGAATTTGGAAAGTTGTTTAATTTTCTTTGCAAGCCATATACCTACTATTACATATTATACTTCTATCTAGATATTAACTTATTATTTAAAGCATTTTGAGCATACACGTGCGTACTTATGGAACTCCGTCATGGGCATAAGCTTAAGCTTTAATCTGTTGGAAGCAGGAAGTATTTAGGATTTTAAGCCTTTATGCTGGAGAAATGCTTTTCCCTCGTCGTCGACTCTCTCGATGTGGGTGGGTTTTTATAAACTTACTTTATTTTATACTTGGAAAGCAAACAAAATAACATATAATTCATATACTTAATTATTATTACTAAATAATTTGGAGACTTTACAATAGTAGTTCCAGGAACTCATACGTCGTACCTTAATTAGGGATTATTTTGCTGAGTTTTCTAAAACCTGGATATCAATTCTTTTGTGTGCAGAAAAAAACATCTCCCATAAACATAATAAAAATATTATATTATGATAAAATCATACTCATAAAAAATGAAAGATGAGATTTAGAAGCCCAAATATCTTGAATCATGAAAATGCTCTATGTCAAATGAATCAATGCAATACTTGTCACATCATTCATACTGATATCATATAATATAAAACTAAAACAATCCAAGGGAAAATATCCCAATATTAATGGATTTTATAGATTCATGGGAAACTGCAATTGTTTGCAATTTTGCATCTTAAAAACAAGACCCAGGAAGTTCAAAGTACAGTTGTCAATAGGCTTTTAAGGTGTTTTCTTCTGTGTATCTCTGCACAATTCTTCGAGAGAAGGCACTTGATAGATATCTATGTCTTTAATGGAAATGAACAGTTCACAACGGCTCAATATGAAACAAAGATAAAAATGAAATGCGAGAGGAAAAGTTCTTGGTTTTAATTGGAAATGCTTTTGGAATCGCCATCAGCATGAGATTTACTATAGTTCTTCCTTGAAGTATGTAATTTCATCCCACAAGTAAAATCAATTCTCAGTTGATCAAAAGATGCTATGGAAAAAATTCAACTACTGCTGTTTTCATTCAGAAAGGAAGATTTCATATTATATGACATATATAAACTAAATACAATTGCAAAAAAAAAGTATTCGCGTTTTCCATATAGGGGATCGATCCCTATTGATGCATCGGTGTAAATAGTCGTTCAAAATTAGTATGTTATTATTACTACATCACTGGTATATGCTTGTTTCAGAAGATGCATTTCATGAGTTGGAAAAAACATGTCCTTGAACTTGCCACTCAAGTTGACTCTTGGACCAAAAAATAGGCAAAAAGTAAGTACAAAATTCTTGGGTTGACAAAAATAGTTGAAGAAGAAACAATAGCTTGAGTAGGATAAACGCCACAGAATGTTTATGCTTACATTTGGATTCCAAGTTGTAATTGAGATGTCCCCTTCTTATCGAACTAACGATAAAATACGTCTGGATGCATTCTACATAATTTGTAGTATTTCTGCTAGGTATGTATGACAAGTGGCGCTAGGCATTTGTGCGCTGATGATAATGAGAAATATTTGACTGTGAAAAAGAAAGTTAACACTTGTGTCCACTAATCCGTTATGGATATGTAATATAAATAGTTTCGAGTTATAGAAGGGACCTACCACGGACTACTCCATTCTAGAAATCATCCATCCTGTCTCCCATTATCCGTAACAGATTTTTGCTCCGTTGGTGTTCCTTTGATGATCTCTGAGCTCACCACTTCATACGGAGAAGTGGCAATCTTATTCATTACACGCTCAACTAGATTTTACATCTGGCACCAGCCATGCAGCATGCATCATTTACACTAGTCATTATTCATTAGCCTGGGCCCTAGTCCTGGGTGCAGGAGAGAATGACTTTCTTGAGATCCCATAAAGTTGATAATTGCTCAATAAAGTTAGGGTAACGAGCAGAAAATAACAATGAAACTACTATTCACCAGTCTCGGGTTGATAATTTTACGTTGGAAATGTGCACATATTCAACACGTTTTGTGTTGGAAACCTTCTCATCTACATCTGCAACTTACAGAGAAATGCATCGTAGTTTGATGTTGATGATGAAGATGAAAAGATATTGACTTTGAGAAATCCGGACTTTTCGCCTAAAACAACGACAGAGCTATTATGAACTTACTCAAGACCTAAATGAATGCAATGTAACTTTGGATGGAGGAGCAATACACTTTCGGTGTTTTTATAAGAATTAAAAAAATATTTGTCCGCTGAGCCTGTTTTACATCACATGTTCCCTGTCCGATTCAATGCATTCTCCACGTACATACGAAATTTGCAACTTAACCCCACAGTGCTGAGGAGGAAGCCATTTCACGAAATGAGGATTCATCCAGCAAATACCAAGTATTGCATAATTTCGTGTAATTAAATTTAAGACGAAAATTGATGCTCAGTTGAAAGTGTAATTGTTTTAATTCCTTCTTCCAGAAAGGAGAGGAAAGGCTTTACGGTTGGATGCATTCTCCAATTTCTCAATAATAATTATTTGATCGTTGCATAATGTTAGTATTAAATGCATATTTTCTTGCCTAAACTGCCTTAAATTATGCCAGTGTCAAGACATTCTGTTAGTTTACTAACTAAGGCCAAGACTAACTCAATCAATCATTGTTAGAACCACTCTTCTGCTATTTTCCCTTTGATCTGTACCAATGACCCTGTCATATTATATGACATACATTTACATTCCAATTTCCTTTTCCCTTCAGTTAGGTCGGTTAGTGAGGAGAGAAAATTGAAAGGACGAATATATATCATATTACCGATAAATCAGCAAAAATGAAAGGGGCAATAGATTACAATCTTCAAAAAGCATATTTGTATCTTCAAGAGTTCAAGACGAGAGAAAAACTGACATATAGATACCTACTCATTTTTATGAGGCAGTCATGCATATTCAATTGTCAGCATTTTGCATGACATGGCTGACTCTCTTTGAGCGCATTTGCTCAAAATAGCGAATAATTATGCTCACATTCATAATGGCTTCATTATTTTCCCCATTGATTTATAGAGTCAATAAATGCTCGTGCATAAACTAACATTGCAGATTTTATGGTGTTGACTGATGGGAGAAAGGGATCGTTATTAGGTATGTATATTGTCCCAGTTGAAATTGAAACGGATCCTAAGATAATTTTATCAGCATGGTAAGTGTCAGTCAGAGTTTCTAGGAAGTAAAAGCAGATGAAATTAAAATATGCATATTCAAAATCGTAAAAAATAAAATGGGTCTAAGCACTCACGAATACCAACTAGACTAGACCAAGGAGCTTGTAATTGTAATCAGTCTCTTCAAGATGAAAACAATCGATTCCCCGAATAAAGGACTAACAATGCCCTTGGTTTTGTTTTACACAATGCAATATGGCATGATCAATTCTTTTCTTGATCAATTCAATGCTACCGCACTCCACCATCCACCAACACATCCTCATTATCCCAGCAAAACTGTCTACTTCAGAGACTGCAGCCTATTATTATTATTTACTTTTTTAACTATCTAACAATCCCATCATCATTGACTCAACTCAACTGTGTAATTAAAAATGAATCATCATGATCATGATTAGCATCACCATTACCATCGTATATTTGAACAGAGAAATATGATATGATCCTCCTAACAATAATAATAGTGATGTATGGCTTAACAGTAAACTTCTCTCCTTTTCTCTCTTATCCTTTGAAATGTCAAGGTAAAAGCTACCACCGAACTATTGTCTACAACAACGGAGGAGAACGTGGGCGGCGGCTCCACCTCCTCAATGGACGAGATGCTCCTGGTGGACTCAAGGAACCGATTAGAGACCATGGCTGCCACCACTCAAGAGGAAGCGGCCCAACTTCTCCTGAAAAAAGAGAGAACGATGCAGATGATCCAAACGATTGATGTGGCTTGTGGAAAGGAGCGGATGACCGTTCGAGTCGCTTTCGATGACCGATTTAATGGCATCATCTATGCGAAAGTAAGAGTTGGATGAAATCCTCCTGTAATTACTGTTATCATCACATTTTATGCTTCAAATTAATTACTCTGCAAATCCTATTTTTATCACCATATCCATCCTTCGCCCCTCTCCATCTTTTTATTATTATGATTGAATTTCTTTGCCCGTGTGTGTTCACGGTCTATGACTCCCCCTTTTTCTTATTAATCCCCGTTTGAAATGGATATCTAGGCTGTGAAGCACATAAAGCTGACAAGTGCCAAGTGCCGAGTTTCTTCACACTTCCATATTTAATCACCAGTTTCGCCATTTAGTTCTGGCCCACGTGGTGGTAGCTACGTATATGCAACCAATTATTATTTTTTCAAGAGGGAAAAATAATTATGTTCAAGATACTTGTATGAACATCATCATATCATCATCATTTTGATACTAATGATTATGACTAATGACTAGATAGTAGGGTTTAGTGTTAGTCAATAATAAATCTTGTTTTTACGGGCGGGATGAGAGGTGATGTGATGAGATTTATTTTCAGAGAAAGGAATTACCTATCTATATTTTTCCAACTCAAAGCAATTCAATGCGGGATTATGATTACAGGGAAATATTTGCAAAACCGCTTTCATTCTCTGAGTTGGTCAATGGCTGAACTAAATGAAAATGCATTGACTTTTTGAATTTGCAGATGACGTAAAAAGAGAGAATTAATGAAAGAGCTCGTCACGCTTCACATGCAATTTAAAGAAGTCATTCATATCAACATAAGCTTCTTAATATTTTTGTAAGATCATATCAGCGATTTTTTATGCATGCAGCAATAATGCTCCATAAATGCAAAACACTTCATTATTTCCCCTTTGTCTTCCCACTTGAGAGAGTGGAAAGAAGATCACATAATGTAGAGGAATAAGCTAGTAATTAAATGCTCATCTCTTTTTTTTGGCCCGCCTGCATCCATCCTTTTGTTCTGAACTAAGCAGCAAATTAATCAATCCTTACTATTAGTAAACTGCTAGCGGATATATGTTCACATCATATTTATACATGTGATAGGTAATATAGGCATGCAGTGGCATATGAAAATATTTCTTGATGATGTCGACCAGGCCAGTGCACCAGGTAAGTGAATAACCGATCCGGTGTATAATTTTATTAGTTCTCTATAAACCCATTCACCCTACCTTTGTTTTGTTATGCTCTCCTTAACAAAAGGATATATCTCCTAAAAAAGAGAGTTGGGGGCGTATGTATTGGATCCGATGATTTTACATGTCATACTTACCTACCTATATACCTAGACCTACGCTGAGAGAAAACTTAACCATATATTAGTTAAGAGGAATCAACCGGAAATCGAAAATGTGAAGCCTTTTGTGTTATTTTTTGACTTTGGAAAGTAAATTGAAAGTTTTCCTGTGTTTTTTACATTATGCTATTCCAATCCCCAGTAAAAATATCCTCTGGGTCCTTCCAGCATCTCACCATCGTAAATACATTTTCTTCCAACTGGGGAATAAAATACATGGAAAAGGAAAACATCTTTTTCTACTTTCCCCTTCCAATCCCGAACATAAAAATACATTCCTATCGGGACTGGGGGGACATGTGTGTGAACTGAACTGACTCAACTCAATATATGTTTCTCTTTTTCCTCTTGTAATTTCTGTTGCAGGGCCATTACAACGATCCAAACTGCCGTTTCATTGGACAGAACTCTGGTCAGAAAGTCTACCAGTTTGATATGGTAGTAGGTCAGTGTGGGGTTTCCTTTGTTGATGCAGGGCTCACGTCCGGCGGAATGGCCTATGTGGAGGGGACGGTCGTGGCAATCCTGGAACCTGGGGTCCAAGAGGCTTGGGATGCTGCGAGGTCAGTGCGCCCTTCATTTATTTTAATTTTGGAATGCTGGGCTGAATGCGTAGATTGCTTGCTCATCGCTTGAACCCATTTGGTGTTGTATTAAACGCTTCACATATGACCGCATTTTTAGCTACTACGAGATGCGACTCCAAAGGTGTTTTTGTTTCTGGTGAGTATTTCTAATGGTGTGAGTTTTCGAAGAAAAAGTTAATTACTGGGAAATTATACTTAATCACTGACACCACTTGCGGATATGCCAGACAAGGATAGACTGTGGATGTGTCCACATCCGAACTGTGGAGTTATCTTGAAATATCCCAGCAGAAAATCACATCGGAAAATGCACAAGGGCCCCATCCGATGTGTGACATGTGGAATTACCCTACCCAATCCACGGGATAAAGCAAATCATCAGTGCAGTGGCCCTTCACTCCCCCCACCCGGTAAGTTCCATTAACTAAATATTTGGCTGAATTAGTGCCGTCAGCGTTAAGTTTAAATTAATTGACTATCAATATGCTTACTTAATTCCTTTTTTGTGTCTTGTATGTGTACATCAGATTATCCTTTGGGCACCAAAAGGACTGTTCAGGGTCATATTATCGTGAAACCGGATTACTGTCGATTCGTCCAAGATTATGTATGGACTCAAAAGGCGACTGCTGAAAGTCGCATTTGGCAGGATGTAAGTTATCTGGATGTATTAAAACATTACAGGCATCACAACATTGGCCTTGCATTAATATTAAAATTTATTGTTTATGCAGTTCGCAGGAATCTACAGTTTTGCGGAGGACCCACCACTTAATTATGAGGATTTTTTTTGCTTTGCCGCATCCAACGTACCGCACTCCGAAAGCGACATTTGAGAGTCTAAGATTTCGTGACTTCCTGTCTGCTGGCCCAAAATTTATTTGTCGTGTGACGGCTCGCTACCATAAGGATCCTTCCGTAGACGCATGTAATTATTGCGTGTATTAGCCATAAATCATGGAATAAATGTACATATGTAGTAATGAGAACTAATAATTATTTTTGAATTTTATTTATAGGTTTGCAGTCCTGTCCGGACCATTTCATTGGTACCGGCTGTAACCGTGGTCATATGGTCAGTGCCGGTAACCATTCCATGTCATTTGAGGCTGTGGCCAAGTCCTTTCTGAGCCCCAATATTGCTGCTATGTCACCAGAGCAAAATCGAGTGTTGGAAAGTTGCGAGTATGTGTGCCGGGATATGACTGGCATATCCGGTGCCAGCCTCATCACAACTACCTGTGTCTTTGGATCGTTAGTAGAAACAGTTATTTATTTCAAACTTTGAACTTTTCAAAGACCTATTTGAATTTATTTTTGAATGTTCGCAGGGATGAAAGGGTGGAGCAGCTCAACCCCGACAAGGGCGTTTTTGTTGGAGTTCCAACTGATATTGGGAAGGTGCTTATAACCCGTGAAGCCGTCCACCCGTTTGGTCTTGCTGTGAACTGTTGGCGTTTCCCGCATAGTGTACCACACTATACTACATTAGACCAGTTCAAGGACGACCCTTTTGACTTGATGGAAGATTCCGCACTTTCTTTTCAAGCTCCAAGAAGCCTCTTCAGGCTTATCAATGGGGTTGTGAATCCCTCCTGGGTTGATAACCCCGCCATCTTTCCAAGCAAATCCGTTTTCTTAGCTGGAGTTCAAGCTTAATTTGTTCTATTTGCTTATAGTATTATTGCTAGTTTTCTTTAGGCATAATGCTTACTCCAAGAATTTGTTTTAGAATTATTTATTGTAGTATTGCTAAAAAAAAATAAATTTAATTCATCATCGAATGATTTGTATTTGTATGATCGATGCTGCCAGGAGGATAAGATGCCTATGGGAAGGAAATATTGATCAGACGGTTACATTCCCACTTGCCATTAACACATTGGATTCCCAGACATTGACGTTTAGTGGGGATACGGCATCTGCCTCCTTGGAAATTCAGGTTTTTGACACTTTTCCCCTTCTCTTTGCCCATATGTGACTTCCTAAAAGGAAGAAATGCTTTTAAAATCCGTGTAGAATTATTCTGACTTTTTGCATACCACACCACAAAATATTATCTCATGGCATGGCTTGAGTATGGTTTCTAAATTCCAATATTCTGTATTTTCTCTTGTGCCCTTTCCCCAGAGCAAATAATGTATCAATATCAGTATCGGTTTTTTCATTTCATTTCCCCACTTGGCAGCATATCATGTTGGCCTGGCCTAACTTGCTTTTCCATTTGTCAGAAAAGTAGTTCTCCAATCTCTTCCAAATGGAAAGTGGAGTTTCGGGGGAGCCTTTCTTATCATGTCTCTACATACGAATATTGTATCTAAACATGATGTGGGAGGGGGAATTCCTAATCTTCTTCCATGATGAAAAAAATCACTATAAAAATGGTTGCCCTTCTGTCAATAGTGTAGTTACCCAGTACCGACAGGGAGACGATCATGCCAAACTCATCGACATCAAATATAAATGTGAAATGCTGATAAAGAAGAACTCTGCATCGTCATGAGCCTAATTCTATTACATAATGTTGCAAAATCGCGAGAATCAATCATAGGAATATAGACACAATATCTGTAATTCATGTTAAGTCTAGGTATTACGTACACTCAGCGTTTGCTAAACTCTATAAATGAAATACACGAGGGAGCAGCCAAGATCAAAATACGACGAAAAAGTACACGATTGATTTAAAATTTATCAAAGTTTGCAAACAATTATTACTGACGAATGGTGACCCTCAACTAACAAAATAACTTTATATGAAACTCGCCTTCCCGTCGACCGATCTTCAAAGAAACCCTTTTCAAACAGAAATATGTTTAATTGTACACGTTCTTTCTACAGTTCTTTCATTTCCCAACATGTTGACATTCAAACAAGCGAAAGATTCGTAGAACAAAATATTGGAATTTGAGGATGATCGATTTTTTTTTGATAAAAAAAAGGAGCAAAACACCCACGTCGGGTTCCTTGACAGTATATAGGCAATACTACGATATTCATGATTTTACAATTCTTTACAACTTCTCCCTTATATCACCGCAAGCACTTTCTCTGTTTCAATTCGCAGAAAGCCACATATACACCTAGTCATGTCGGGAGCCTTGAGTCATGCTAGCATTTCTCTTGTCATGTCTTGATATTATGAACTGAGGAAAAATCTGCAATAGAAAGTGACATGGATGATAAAGCGTTTATATGAATATCCTACAAATGTGCAAATAAATATAAACTGATGGAGGAGACGTGACGTGGTCACTCTAGCCATCTTAAACATTTACATATCAGTGGTCACATGTGATACATACTTACTATTAAGAACAAACAAGGCAATAAGGCACAAACATCAAAACAATCCTAGAAAAAAACATTTATTTTGACATTGGCCAAAGGATTGTTTTTTATTAAGTAAAACAAAATGCTCACACAACAAAGCCTAGTCTTTTACTCTTTTAACATTGGAGCTAGAACAAAGTATATTTCTTATGCAGATTTGAGCCTAACGTACTCTTTCCTGGGATCAACGCTTGACGGTCTTGATGTTTTTGACAATTCAGGAAAACCCACCAACTGTTACCGAAGTTTCATATAAAAAGTAAGGTTCACGGAAAACACTGTTGGAAAACATTGGAAACATAAACTCAGACGGAACTAAAGAGCAAATACCTGTTATTGGAGCATACTCTATTACATATTATTACAATTCACTTAAATAAATAGGAAATGTTAAACCACAGGGAAAATTTAATACTTCCATTCTTGTAGGTGAATAAACTTTGCCTCTGGCTTGTATATTTCCAGTATACCATAACATAATTTTTTGAAATTTAAAGCATACCAAGTAGTATAGGTCGTTAAAAGGTCAACTGGGTTTAAGAAGTGCTAAAGACCCAATTTCGTCATAAACTAATTTAAATGAAAATTTTAAATAGAGCAGCAAACGAATAAAGTTGGCAGTTGCATGCTTTTGAAAACAGGTGAAGTAGCTGGTTGATTTAATGATACATATTTCATGATGTTATAAATAAAATATATAATTACATGAACAAGGGACGGAGACATTGGCGAAATTATTTTTAAGAGAGAAAGTAAGTCATAGGAGAAAACAGGCATATTGTTTTAAACGTGTCAATCTTAATTTAGTTATGTCATTGTTTTAATGACATCTCGGTAGTTGGCCCGAACTATACTATATACCTCTAAAATAGTCGTGGCTAACACCAGTCCCAGGTTAGAAACATGGTGAGCTGTTGTTGAAATAGGACTAGAGTTCTAGTCGAGTTATATGAGAGCATGAAGGATTGACAAGGTTTGATTGAATTTTGATTTGCAACTAATTATTTCAGCATTCTACTAAAAACTACATAAAGTTGTATGGTTAATGTCGATATGTCGATGTGCTTGTTAGATAAATCACATATGTGAGTAAAATATTCATATATTTACATATTCGCACCATGTCAATCATTGACACTTTGACACTAACATGTGCTCGGTCACTGAACAATCATCTCAATTTCTTTCTGAGCATCCATTTCATTTTAGGTTGTTGTTTATTTATTAATTTAAAAATATGAACATTTACTTGAATAGAATTAGAGAAAATATTTCGTGGGCAGAGTTTCTCATATGTAATATGGGTAAGCAATTCAAAATTCGTTCGTGTCTAAATGGACTGGTGGTGGCTTTGCATTGTACACTTTCTAAAAGGGCAGTATATCATAGATAATGTATGCAATTCCTAATGAAATGAAAATTGAGTACCTTATTAAGCAAAGGTGACTGACTAGCTAAAAATATATCAAACTGTTAGCAACATCTTGATTCAAGATTCAGTTTGACTTTATCTGCATGCATCATCTTGGTAGCAGTTTGTATCCAAGATTTAAATTATATAAACCATCATTGAAATCTATACAACAGATCATTCTTTTTCCTCCTTACATTCGTTGGATAAATGTAGAAATAAATATTATCTGCTCATGTTTGTTTTCATCTCGTATTATGACAAGGACGATTTCACTCATTGTCTTTGCAATAACTTTTGTAGATTGTCATTTGCTCTAATCTCTAGTGACTTTTGACATTCGATTCCACTTTAAAATTGAAATGAAAGTTCAGTCAGAGTGATTTCAGGATTAGTATAAACAATCCATCTATGCTTGTATCAATCTACGTGGTTATAAATATGAGCGTAACGTATGAATATTTATATTATTTTGATAATATCAATATCAGTTTGAACTGTCAACCCTTTCATTTCATAAAATAAAGGATGAACATGAATTCGAAATATTCGGTGTCGTATAGGGGAACGCTTAAACTGAACTCTCGTATAAAATGCATTAAAAATTAACAAAAACAATAACAGTAACGTCATATTTACAGATATGTTCATGTCGATGTACATATATTTATTTATTGTGTGGGCGTCATTGGCTATTTACTACGCTCCAAATCATGCACCTGTAGTAAAATAGCTACTAATTCTTGGCGAAGAAGCCACAAAGAATCCGTCAAGTCATAGGTGTACTTGCAGATGTGCTTTTAGAAATGTAATTTCGAATCCCGAGTGACCTTCTTCACATATATCAAATTACACCAAGACCCACATCAAGGTCAGTTTAATAGTTGTTATTTCATGGTGATTGGAACATCCTGGTAGACTTTTCAGAACTAATGAATTGCCTACCTACCTCAGTTTACATGGTCAGTTGATAAGTAGGTAAAATCATCTCTTATTTCATTTTCGCCTTATTAACCTTCTTCTCCCTTTTCTCGGATTCTCAGAATTTGCAGGTATAGATTTATAAATAGACCTATATTATATATCTATTTATTATATAATGTCCGTTTGGACTTTGAGTGTGGTGGGTAGGTAGGTAAGTAAGTAGGTAAGTACAGACTGGATTTTTTCAATGTTATCCCGAAGTAACATTTAAAAACTTCCCATTTACCATTGCCACATTGCCAGTATGATCTCAATTCGAGAAATTGATTGAAATTTTAGACAGGGAAAGAGAATACGTAAATGATAATGCAATATTTGATGAGTGGTTTGTCGGGAATGTCGTCAAAAGGAACGTGCAACCTTGAACATTGAATATATGGAGAAATGTGGAAACCTTGAAGAAATGATTACGTGTTTCATCTCATTACAAATTCTTTCTGCAAATTATTCTTCCGAGTTCCGAGTATTATTATTTTTTAAGTACTGTGAATTCAGGGTCAACCAATACGGAACAGGATATGTATATGTATAAGGAACCGAATCCGCAATGCAAAGTTTAGAATTGAAAAATATCGTACTGATGTAAGCACTTATTTCATTCTCATTGTCATATTCAAAGCTGTCCCAGATCAGATCACAAGAGAATCTACATGAGAACTGGGGCAAATTGTCAATTTAATGCATATTTTTAGATTCTTTGATAGCAGATTTTAAAGAGAAAATCTTCATCCTAGGAAGTAATCCGGTTAATGGATCAGATTTGTAATGAATTTTCATTTCTATTTCATAGTCTGGCCGTGGACCGAGAGCCGCCCCTGTTCAGGGACTGGTACGTATTGGGGAGCAGCTCACGGCTGTTGTCACTGTCCAGGGGGATACGGATTTCGACCTTGTTGTACGGAACTGCGTCGCCACAGATGGAACTCCGGAAAATCGGATTATTCTTAGTGATAAGTAAGTGCTGTCTCTTCTCTATTCATTTGGGATAAGTGCTTCATATGTCTCGTCGGATATATATTATCCAACTTTCTCCTCCCTTGCAACAATAATACTTAGCGCGTAGTAGAGATTTGGATTTGAATTGGACAAAATAAGTGCCCACATTCCATCTCCGTCCCAAAGAAAAAGTTTTTACGTATTTTTAATGACACTTGCTTGGATTTGCATCGAACGAAGTAACTACTGATGAAAGGCGTTGCTTTGTTTACATATCGCAGCTACAGACAGAGAGTTAAGGACGTCATCAAGGAAAAGCCTTGTGGTTACACTTTCACTTTAAAAATGAACTTTCACGAGAGTTCTTAGAACGATCCCTTGCGTGTGGGTTAATGAGTTTTGTACTTGGGAGAAATTAAAAACTTCTCTTGTGAAATTCACTCCGTCTTTTATTCTAGACTAGACCACGACCGCACCACGTTGACAATAGCGTCAGTATATTGTACAGGAAAATATAAATGACTGAAATAGCAAAAGTGTAGAAAAGAAAGGGTAAAATTCCATTCTTTTCCTTATGATGTGTGCCTGGTACAGTGCAACATGTAATTATGGATGTCATTAATCACAAAAACTCTAGTATGTCTGCATATGCAATTTATATCGTGTACACAGGGAGAAAATTGATGAAATCGTTTTCTCTAAGCTTAGATACCCAATTAATGTAATAATTTTTCCTGAATATTGATAGTATGTTAAAATGTTTACTATTTCAGGAATCACATATCGCAAAATTCAAAATTATTCATTTACATTTACATTTCAATAATATCTGCTCACAAATTTTATTTTCAGCATGGGCTGCACAATTAAACCCAAACTGATGGGAGGATGGAAGAAGCAGAAAAATATAGGAACTGTTGCTGCTTACGCTTTCCTTACGGTGAGTATTTTTGTTGTTTAACAGAATGCCGAATTCAGACATGAATGAATGGAAATTCGATACACCTAAAGAATATTGATTGTTTTTTTGTCTTGTCTTGTCTGTAGGCATTCAAGTTCCCAGATGTCATGGATCTGTTTCTCGAGTGCACGGTGTCACTTTGCAAAGGAGCTTGTGTGGAGTGTCCAGAAGGCCTTGAGGTAATATTAGTAAGTGCCTACGTAAAATGAAATCCACTAACCGAGACAACATCCCGCAGGGATAATTATTGAAAAGTGTATTTACAGGAAATCTCAATTGAGATCTCAATGTCGCACGTGTCCTTCGCCATTGAATGAACACATTAGCTTATTGACATTAAGCAGTGTACCGGGAACACTCGCAATTTAGAGATTATATACCATGTCTCCTCTCTGTCAAGTTCACATGTAGTTATTTTATATTTTTTGTTTGACCATTGTTTGATGACCTGGTAAGTTTCAGGATTTGGGAATGGCTAGACTAGACTTTTGCCTTGACATTGGCATGAATCTGCAATACCAAAATGGTAAAAACTAGACAATTGCGAAAATATTTACTGGACACAGGACAAAAGTACAACGGAATGCAACGTGAAACGAACGGACTATGCTAGACCTCAGGGAGACGAGTTTCCCTACTTTCACCAGACATGGCTGATACCTAGTTTAAAAGTGTGCATTTTATGCCCCACTGCATCAGTAAAAATTAAACCAAATTATCTCAAGATACAAAAAATTATTCATATAAATTCTCTGTTTCTTAAATGGCAAAGTTTACTTCCAACACTTTTTTATTCCAGTTCCAGTTCGTTGTAATTTTGCAAAGATCTGACCCACACTAGTTTGTGGTAGGTATTTGTTTGCAACGACTTTCTAGACTTTCTCCGTAATTATGCGCTTACCTTGAATTCTTTAAACTGCAAAGTTATCCTATTCAAAAGCAAGACTGATCAGTTTTTTTCTGATTTTAGCAGAAAGAAAAAGACCTTGAATTAAACTGCGCATGCAAGTATGGTGCCGGTTTGTTCTGTTCCATTTTTAATTGTAATTTGTTTTGTTATACTATTTCACCTCGAAGCTAAACACAAATTAAGCTGGTTGACAGGTCTCTTTTATAATGGGCAAAAGGGGAATGTCACCTTCAAACCAATATTCATGTTAAGTACTTGTTTACAAACATCCTGCTCGCTCCATCAACTCTGTTTACATACCAAACCAAACCAAGCCACCACTGGACTCTAGTAGTAATAAAGTAATTTGCTTAATCAGAAAAAGGAAAAACATCATCATAGCATAACATTGTAAATAGAAAACTATATTTAGCACCCTACCAAGCTTGATTTAATAGAAGCCCCTGACTTTGGAAAACAATACATAATTGCAAGCAAATATAAACCATTGAAGGTTCCTGTGCGAATGTCAGCATCCTAGTTTAAACTGGATCACGAGTTGAAATGATGGCTAAAGTTCACAAATAAAATTTGGTAAACATGTTATTTACCTGGGCAAGCTTTTGCTATAAATATGACAAATTGCTAATTAACTTAACTGTATTTTATGACATGTTATATAAGTCATATTAAAGTGGAAAGGTTTGTTTACAGAGGTAAAATCCCCGAGTATGAGAGATTGTGAATCAGTTTGGTGGGTAGTCAATCAAGCTTAAAATGACAATCGATTTTAGCCTCACATATGCTGATTTTATCCATTTTGTATATAGCGTCCCGGTGCAGGGAAGGATTCCGAGAACAGAAGCAACCCCAATCAAAATGAAGTTACGACCAATGGCTCATCAACCGGTAAAAGTAGAAGGAAGAGGGATCTGGAAGGAAGACATAATGGGAAATTTAATGCCAGCTCTCCTGCCGGGGCTGAATCGCTCCGGCTTCGTCGTGTGGTCCATGTTATTGGTCCAGAGGATTTGCCTGAAGTGGAGGTGGCAGGACTGAGGCCGACGATATATGGTAAGTGTCGAGTGTCGGATTATGTCAGTCAAGTTGGAAATAATGATGACGGGGTGAGGCGTGAAATTGTAGGTTATTAATACAATCATTTTTTGCTTATAAGTAGTGCACATTATGTACTAGTAAGAATAAATTGTTACGTAAATGAAAAATGAGATGATCCTGTCGGTCGTATCAAATGTCATGAAAGCTCTTGGGGTAGGCCGTGACGTGAGACGTGATCAATGTGATCGATGAAAAGTTGAGGCATTGTAAGGAATAGGTATATTGTATCTTAAAACCAATTTTGGAATTTGATATGCAAAGTGTCAAAAAAGTTTTAATTAGCTACGATATGAATAATAATGATAATCGAAACCGTAATTCTTTAATTGATGCATGCGTTATCTACCGCCGTTATGTAAAAATTTCCCAATAAGTGCTTTCTATTTTATAATAGATCATTTAACTCGTCCTTTGTTAATAGGTAATATGAACCTGATCATGAAATGACCTCTGTTGCTTTTTCCAGGAGGAGGAGGTCATTGTTCCGAGGACTGTTTTTCCCTTCTGGGAGTGATATGCACCGCTTTGGCAACTTTGCTCGTGATGTTTGCAACCATGTCCTTGTGTGGGATTATACGAAGAAGCCAGAGGGATGAAAAGTGGTAGGGGAAAAAATAAGCAGTAAACATTAATTTGTCCACTTATGTAAGTTGAGCCTGAAAAATTCCCAAACCTCATTTCTGCGAATATTATTTCTGCCAATTATGATATGATTCTAAGTTTATCGGAAAGCCATACTTAAATCAAGTGCTCCTGCTCATATACATATATTTTTCCACAAAATATTATACCAATGCTAATTAAGTACATCCGGATCGGGTTTCACGTGTGATTTCCAATTCTCTGAAGTAATTTTGTAAGCTTCTTGCGCAATACTTTTTTGAGTGATGATAAATATACATATTTTCCGGTAAACATGAAAACAAGGAGAAGGTAATAGGTACACGAGAGGTATCTGTGAAAAAAATATCCAAAGGTGAAAGTCTTACTTTTCCTAGTTTAGTTGGGTTTGAAAATAAAAAAAGTCGTAGCAAATCCCAGTCATGGTATCGAGGGAGGTTATGTACGCTGTCAGGCCATTGACAGGAGACTAGACTTACCGGAGCAACAAGAAAAGCTCATTTATACCCAACGTCCAAGTCCTTTTAACAGTAAATAATTTACAAACATTTATTTTTCTAAAGCCCGCGTATTATCCTGCGTTCTGCGTAAAGGATTTAAAGGTCCTTTCATTTCTTACTATACTTTTCTTATCAGCCCGTTTACTCAATAAATAAGTTAAGCCATATTTTGATATGGATTCTTTTGTAACTCTTTACTTTCTCCGGTTCGATCGATGCTATTACCACATTTTTTGAAAGTGAATGTTAGCTACTTTATTTATTGTAGATTGTGGCAGAACCTTTTTGTATTTTTGAACCTTAGCTTTACGTTAAATACTCGAATTACTGTGCTTATATGTTACTTGTGTAGGAATAATGTGTGAAAAGAAAGGTCTGAATGCTTTAATACTGTTCCGTTGTGATTAGATTCCTCTTGCACATACACTGTCAGAGTAAGATACGATTTTGTAAAAATAAAAATAAATTGAAATGCTATATTTTTGTTATACCCGAATATGATGATGAATAGGTCAATAAAGTATGAATACAAAATCTGAAACTGAAATGTTAATGCATTTGTTCATTAATAATTATAATGTCGATGACGTGGGATTAAATATGCTGGATATAGCTTTTACCCATTCTATGCAATGAATTGCCGAGCTATCTCGATAGTCGATGCTTTCTCCGGTATGTGCTTCTTAAATGTAGCGTTCCTAAATTCCAAATTCCCTTGCCACCGTATCTGCCTGCGGTATCGAAACATGTTCTGCATAATTACAAATTCATCAGGTCAAATGAATATACGGAGCAGCCCAAATGATGCTCCTATTAATAATAAAATTACTGACAACTATGGACAGTCTATGTTGAGGGTGACGGTACTGTATGATGATAGCATAATAATCAAAAAGTTGCCTTAATACCTAAGGGATTCCGCCCACCACCAATCCCCATTCAATACCCATCTTGCTACGACCATCAAATGGTGGCACATTTATTAATTGTAAGTTATATTGAAAATCTACATAGGTAGATGACTAAAAATAAACGAATCCGAATTTATAGTTTATTGCATCATCGGTATCATTATCAAAATTCGGGAGAAGCCATGGATGACCGTTAATATATGGTTTACTAGTTTAATAGCTTCAGTTATTGTGCAATTTTGCACCAGGGACTGAGCCGGAATGCTTGTTTACCTGGAAAAATTTCGTCAAGCTAATATTAATTTGATGAATATAAAATTGAACATGTCACTATCATATACGTTATCCCACTTAGGTTTTTCATTTCATATTAATTAATATATTCATTATCCACAAGAATCACATCACTACTGGAAGAATAACTACAGTGAAATCGGTTCATTAGGTATATAAAATTAAAAAGTTTTTTCTGGAATAAATATTCTCCAGGTTCATGCATACACATGACCTCTTCCCTTCACGAGATTTTCACCCGACTATTTTCTGTCCGACATATTTTGCCTAGATCACGAATAATTATGACTGCAAACAAAAATTATTTTGGATATTTCGTGGGACTAACGATTCAAACGCTAGAAGGAAATTTTATTCCTCACTGATTATTTCTGATGGTTCATTAATTAAACCGTCATACTTATATACTCTTGTATTTCAAATTAGTTTATGAATATCTCAGCTTGGAAATTAAATTATAGTAGAATGGATAACTTATAACATCTGCATTTTACGGATCCTCATTGTAATGCATGTACCTATGCTGAGAAATGTCTATTAGCAATAGCAAAATGTGCTACAAGGCTCTCTGGTTCAGGTTTCCCCCTACACGCTTACCATATTCATATCTGATCTCATAATAATTAATTTACATCAAATTATTTTCGAGCAAAATAAATATCTGTGTTTCAACACATCACACATATTAATATCAACGTAGGAAATTTGGTAATTGAATGTGCCCCTCTGGAACATTTCGGTATCTCAACGAACGGGAATCCTTCAATGTGTTAGATAAATTAGCCCAGACCAGACGGTTCGTTTTTCAATTCCAACATGAAATCCATCCGAATGAAGTGCTGTACACATGAAAGTGGGATCAAATTAAGGCACACCTTTGTCTAATTTACTTTCATCAATGACAGACACACCAACGTAACGGCCTTCGATTTCCCTACTCAAGGCAAGACACTTAGCGACAGGTCAATCTAACTACATTTTATGTTCCATAATGATCATGTTCATGATTCCAATTCCAAAACTCAGTGAAGCCCGACTCGACTGACATACACTAAACTGTGAATGGAGGTGAAGAAGCAACAGCACAAAATTCGCAAATACGTAACATAGTCCATGTCGTAGGTAAGTAAGAAGAACGCTGGGGTTGTTGCTGTGAGAGGATGAATCTATTTGCTTTTACCCGTGTGTCTGTGGTGGGCACCCTCCCACTCATTCAGAATTATGGAATAATGAATCTGGAGTACAGTCTAGCATAGCATAAATAATCAATTTTAATTTCTTGACTTTAGGCAGAGATGAACGATCGTTCATAAGTATCATGCCTAATTAGATAATTGCTTTTGCTGGTTACATTATTAACAAACTAAGCATCCCAAATATCTATTTACTTTTTCTCGTTTTGTTTCTTCTGCAAATAAAATGTCTATCGTCATCGCTCTTCATTTTAGTAAGAGAAATTATAAAATGTTAAATTTTATTAGCAAAACTCTCCATATTTCAATTTTTACTCATTACCATTCCATATTTATGAGCAGAGTGGCCCACCTCTGCTCCGCATACCAAGCCCAATAGCTCACGTAAGTTTTTCTAGCACACAATCCCTTTAAAAGCTTTTCCCGTGCCTCTCTAACGTTCCCAGTTACCATACAAGACGGGCAAGCCACTGTGATCCCAGTCTCAAAAGCAATCTGGAATTCATCCGGGTTGGGTTCCTTGGTTTCTCCTTGCCTAAGACTGATCTACTACTCCAATTTTTCTCCTTGCTATTTATTGTGCAAAAAATTTCTGAGCGTGCCATTTCACTATTATCGTTACACATACATTGAGAAAGGCTCTTGTCTTTTCCCACTATATCAAATATAGTTATTCATTCTTCTGACATCATGAAATCCCAGAAGGAGGACAAGACTCGATATAGCCCTGTTCTAGTACTTGTACTTTGTTGATTCCTCCTAAAGTGAAAGGTGACCTATGTAACTTAAATGGTGTGAGAAATAGATACGGGGTGAAATGAGACACAAAAGTTGAAATTCTCTTTTATTGAACTTATATCACAATTTTTACTTTCCCTTGATTGACTCCAACCTTAGAAGTAAATTAACTTAATTAAGTTTTCACTTGCCGGCAACATTTCTCCGGTTGTAGGCTTTCCTGTAGCAATTATTGACACTTTTGAAGGACAAGACACTTGTGAAACAGTTACCCAACAGTGAAGGTGAAGAATTTCTGTCGCTCTCCGTGATCTTTCAGCAATTGGCACTCGTTGAGACTTGTCGCTGTAGCTCTTTTAGCTTAAAAGGGTTTCCGAGAAGATAGAAAGAGACTTTGAAGGTAAGATGTCATTTTTATTGGTATCGCATTACACATTAGCATCTGTCCAATCAATCGAGTATGTATCTTGCTTTTCTAGCTAAAAGTATTTTTTAAGTTGCCAATTTCCTTACATTTTTGCACGTGTTGTCAACTCACTGTGGCCATCTTTGCCTTTACGTAATAACCTCCTTCATTTAATGTAATAGATCCGAGTGATTCCAGTAAATTTTCCTTTTTTTATTCGAATATTGTCAGTAATCTCATTACTTTCTATTAGGTACGTTTCCTTCTCATCAATGCAATCATCAACGCATATGATATGAATATCACTACGCATAACGCTAGCGTATTTATGGCATGAATTTTGCATCTATCTAATACATGCAAATTATTGCAAATTGAGAAAGTCAGTGCCCATTTACCAAGTAGGTACTCTATTTAAGCCATTTTTTATGTTGGCTCGCTAGGAAATGATCGCAATCCCCACACAAAGCAGCATTTATGATAGAATCGATACAAATGAACTCGATCTCGATAGAAATAGCCTATAAAAGATTTCCTTTATTCCCTACTTTACCAATAATACTTACGATTAGGTATTCCCATATTATACGCTAATTTGATGTAGATAGATGCATGCCGCATGGCTTGGGAAACCTAACATTACTTTTCGATTAAAGGGAAACTACATCCTATTCCATCCGCCGCATTCGCATTGGTATCGGATAACTAATAAGATTTTCTGACGGGGACATGCTTTGAATACTAATTTCAGGTCATTTTAAAAGATTCTCCCATTCCGTTCACCATTTCCCGGCTTTTTGCATAATAGCTGGTAATCTGCTGTGCGTACAGTGACAGCGACCCCTTAGAGCCAACAATATGTGCCAAATGACAGGGGAGATAATTTGGCTTGTTGGTTCTTCCAGCTTCCTCATTTGGCCAACGGAAATCACATATTTACTGGAGTTTCATAGCAGGAACCTTTTATATTTACAATTATCGTTACATAACATACAAATTACAAATATCTGTAGAATTAGTGAAATTACTTAAGAGGAAAGCAGTCGCGTACGGGATGTACTTTCCCCAGCAATAATTGTCCCTAGAAAAACGAAATTTAGGTTGATAATACAATGCAAGCACATTTTTCCCCTTTAGAAAGCTGACCCAGCAAGAGGGAAATGGAATTATTTTGTTGGGTAAATGTTTACAGATTCCATTCCTAAGTTCTAATCTGTTAGAAAAAAAGATTTAATTGAAAGATGAAGAGGTTTAAATTACTCCTTCCGGGAATCCGGATCATGCAGTGGCTGCTTGGTGGGTGATGATAACAATGACAAAGTTGAATCAGCAAATAAGTTCACGTCATCTTTTACCCCATTTTATACATAGTACTGGATGGTGGCTTCCTTCCTGCTCTACTCAAGGAGCCTTTAATTTCCCATGTGAACTAAATAAGAAATTCAATTCTCTTCAATTTCATTAGTTAAGTACAGAAGTTAGTTTGCCAAGCTGAGGATAAAAAGATGTACTTAAGACATATCATTTTTCTTACGTTGGACTTGGAGAAATGATTACGTACATACCTACTTGGTTTTATCTCAGCGGACACTATTCCGGATTCACTTGTCCATGCGAAAAAAATCATCCAAGACAAGTGTAAATAGAGCGAATAGACAGTAGACAATATGCAGCAAACTCCCTGAGATGGGACCTGCCCAGGGGTACACATATGTAAATGTGGTTAACTGGGCCAAACGGAAGCCAAAGGATGCGTGGGAGGATCCGTCATCTCATCATCGTCATTATACAATGATGAGATCGTCTTCAAAGGATTCCTGTTGAATGACTTTTCTTTGTATTATTATTATTTGTGTCATTCAATTTTCCACTTGTTTGCTAAGCACGAATAACGATCCATGTGAGTAGTAAGTAAAATCGTTATTCTTTTCCCCTTCCTCAAAGCAGAAGACTCGACTTGATCATCCTCAGTTTCATATTTTCTTCAACCCATTCTATTTATACGCATGGCAATAATAAGGAAGGGAAAATTGAATTTGTGTCTTACTATCCGAATTTGGGGTAGATATGTACAAATATTCTAGCAATGAATCATCGTTTTTACTACAAGACTGGAATCAAATTGAAACTTAATTTTTGGTGTGTTCAGGATTTCCTTTTTAATTATGCACTATTGACTTAACACAAATTCATGAGCATTTAATCTCCACGTTTGACATACATTCCGCAATAAAACCCCCATTCAACCCTTTTATTACCGAGTTTGAAATGTCATTTCCAAGAATATAATTTACATTTCTTTGGCTGCTCCACTCGACTTTCTCTCTGGGCAGACGGCAGACCATAGTTCAAGCACGACTGGTGATAAAGTTATTATCTACAAATTCTGACATTCTGAAATTGAAATTGGATTGAAAAACCGTGACCTTCAATTCCACTCCCACTAACCTAAAGGCTCAATTATTTTCCCTTAAAAGCAGATTGTATATTCATCTGCAAAGAAACGCCTTTCTTTTGATAGTTATCCGCAAGTTATCCACCTCATATGTTTGATGTATCGCAAAAAAACTGGAGCACCTGCAGTGCAACGTAAATTAAACGTAATCGGATGAGACTACGACAAGATATAAATAGAAAAGTACGGGATCCAGTTTCTGTTACGTATTTATCTCGAACTAGCTGGATTCGCTGAAAATAAATTCGTCATTAGGAAATATAGTAGATATGTTGCTATTCCATATTCTATACGGCATCAGGGCACTATGTGACCTCATGCTACCTCCTCCTACGCTTGCATTATTTTCATATATTGTCTGTCCACGTGCTACTATACCAGATAATCCACCAAAGGTCCAGCCAGATGTAATAATATAGCCTTTAGATTTGTCCAACTATGTCTGCTTAATTGAAAGGAAAGGTTAAGGATCGGGTGATCGTTAGCGATGAGATTCGGGAAATCGGGACTAATCACAAGATTAGTACTTTGACATATGAAATTCGTGAAGACTGGACTTTCACCGTCACCTCTCTCGCAGTTGGGGTAGGTGGGTTTTTAGATTGGGATGGAACATAAAAAGTTGTTATTGCCTAGAGTTGGAATAGAATCACATTTTTGATCAGTCTAACAAAGGAAGAATACTTATTGTAATGACTCCTTGAACTTTCTCTAACATGTTTATCAATATGCAGTATATTTGAGCTAATAGACAAGAGCGAAATAAAAAACAACAAGAAATCTGGGGCAACGATGTTATCTACAATTAGTTGTGATGTTATGTGCTCTTATCTAAAACACGATAAACAGCTACAGACAGAGGACGCCCACTCATTTATGCTCGTGTGCCTGAGCAAACCTGAATTTAAAGGATAATAAAATGGAGTTTCATTAAAAGCCTTTTGTACTATGCATGCCTACTTTCATTTCGCACACCAAACTTTCATTTGGGAACGGGTGTAGATTGTTACCGAAGCAGTAGCAATGGTAAAGCTGATAAAGAATGGGTTTTTAGATTGTTTGTGTGCTTGTTAAACTTTCCCTGTCATTAACAAAGGATTAAAATAGGTGTGGAAAAATGTGTATAATTTTGGTTGGTATTGAAACAGGGTTTGGGCTATATGAATGAATTGTAATTAAATGTA